>JADRCD010238945.1:37189-70969 GCA_019843815.1 Montemys delectorum
ATGTATGTATATCTATATGCATATATATATATATATATATATATATATATATATATATATATATATATTCTTAGGTATTACCAGGCTCAGTCTATATAATATCACTTGTATACATACTTTCAGAGCTTACCACTTATTATTGGGAAATGAACTAGTGTGTTCTTCTCCAGGAAGATGATTTCTCCAACTCTGAGACATCTTTAGTCACCTGCAGTTGTTTGTGTAGGGTTGAGGCTTCGTGAGTTTTCCCTAGTCTACATCATTGTACTTATTCGGCTCATTTAGGCAGTCTTCTTGATGAGACTGTGTGTGTCACTTCTGACATTACAAGGAGATACACAGCCACAGCAAACACCTTATTCCTGTGGTCCTACCAGTCTTTCTATTCCCTCTTCTGCAATGTTCCCTAAGCCTTAGATATGACATATTCTTTGGGACTAAGCTCCATAAATTTGCATTTTGATTTCTATAATGGTCTCCGATTGCCGAAAAGAGAGGTTGATGGGTAAAAAACACATTTATTTGTGCGTATTATGGCAAAATATCTGGAATGTAGTTAGGGACTGTGCTGGTTTAATAAAGTGGTGGTTTTAAGTTTTCCTCTAAGTTCCATGAGTTCACTATCCCTAGGCTATGCTTTCAGTACCAGGCGTGGTTGCCCTCTTGCTCAGCAGGTCTTAATTCTAGTTAGAGAGCTTTTGGTTGCCAATAACATACGCATGCCACTACTGCACCCTTGGGGTTATGATGTCATGTTGGTCATAAGGTTCATAGGCTTCCTAGTTGGAGAAGAGTGCTGGGTGCCTCCCTCCTTTGGAAGCTTGCATGATGTTTTCTGGTACCGTGAAAGTTAATCTTCAGAGAGAATGTTTTCAGATCAGTTCTAGATCAGATGTTTTCAGTACATTTATCCAAAATACATGGAAGCTGAAGCAATAGGGACTTAACTTTCACCTGTTAGGAGCAACCAAGGGCAAAAGCAATCACCTGTAATGTTTTGGGAGTCTCTTGGACAACCTTGACCAACCATTCCAAGGAGGCTTCTCATAGCTGGTGTGTGTTTTTTGTCATATGGTCTTTGAATCTTAGAGAGAGCATTGTCAGTCCACAAGAGAAAATTTTTATTCGAACTATGTTATGTAACATAGACTTGTTTATATTGCATGGGTTTTTTCAGATAGATAGTTAATATTATGATTCCTTATAAGTTTTTTAGACATCTTTACTGCTATTTTACCATCTTTTTTTCTTTCTCCATTATCTCCCTCCCCTTTCAATTCCAGTTTGCCCCCCTTTTTTCTCTCCTTTTTTTCCCAGATCATATCACTTGTACCTGTTAGCCCCTCTCTTATTGCTCCTTCAGCTCCTTACCCTGGCTATGGTCTTTTTTTACTTTCATGGTTTTGAAATAAACTTATACCTCCTTAGGATAATTTCCTGACACAGCTCAGTCTAAGATTTCAAGGGAACAAGAGATAAAACAGCCTAAGCCTCGATATATTGGCAGAGCCAAGCCTCCAGCCGACATTCCCACTGATAGCTATAGGGTGCAGTGGCAAACCTGCAGAATGTTACCTCACCATGCCTCCAAATGACCACACAGTAAGACAACTGACATAAGAGCTTAGTAAAACCATATTTTCCAGAAGTTACTGAGAACAATTAAACTAAACGCCATCTTAGTTGCTTTACTCCTCGTACCTGAAGCCAGGCTACCTCCCCACTCGCTTTAAACCAGTCTCTCACTGTAGTTTCACTTCTGTCATTACCAACTTGCCTCTCACAAACCCAATCCTCATAGTCCCATCCTTGCTTGCCCTACAGAACAAGACTCATGGATTAGTATGCATGGGCTGTGGATGATGAATGATGATACCTGTTCAAAGAGGAATGAGTTTTTAAAATATCATCAGCCTTTCCATGATGAGTCCATACTTCCTCTGTATCATGCAAACCCAATATATAAGACTGTTTGCCATGGGAATAAAACTTCATCAAAGTGGTGTTGTGTCTTATTTTAAGAGACACTTCTTTTCCTCAAAATAGTTTGCCTTTTTGCAAAAAAAAAAAAAATGGTGTTATTTGAAGCATATTTAGTTTTCCCTCCAGGTTCTTGCTGAGCCTGGACTCCTAAGCAAAGTCTCAAGAAAATTAGAAACTCTCTGTTTCACAGATTGATGAGGCAGATCCAAGTGCTTCAGTGCCTGAGTTCCTCCTGGGAAGTCACTTCCATGCATAGAGAAGGACAGTAACTCTTCTTAGGTAGCAGCTCACTGTATTGACTTCTTGAAAATGAAAGAAAGCAATGAGCCAAAAAGGCTCCCTTATGTACTTCCAAGGACACTGGGGAGAATCATGCTTATTCCTGTGTAATAAGGCTGCTTCTATCCCCAGACCTGTAAGTGGACACACAGAAGGGAATGGAGGCTCTTGGAACATAAGTGCCTGACATGCACTCACATTTGTACAGGGTATGTCTTAGGGTGTAAACTCAAGTCACTCTTTGACAACATATTCTAGTGACTTCTGCTTTTTAAAGAAACCTGGACCTAAGTCCTGTACATCTTTGTTAGCATTGGCAGGTGATTATTTTGTGACTGGTAGGTGAGTATGAAGGGCAATAGTTGCAAAGGAGATAAACACGTTGAAGAATGCAAGTACTAAGCCAGGTCAGTTGAATCCTGATCTCAGGGACTTCGAAGCCAAAGGACAGTTGACTTCTCTGTGCCTTGCCTTCCATCACTTCACATTAGAGATATTAACAATAGCCTCACCTCAAAGAATCTAGGAGACAATATTGGTTAGTATGACTGATAGTTGGTATCAGGTCTTATGTTGACTAGAAGGCAAATGGATACAAGCCCAGAGCACAGACATGTAACAACAATGTTTTAAAACTTTAGAACTCACAACTTCCCACTAATGTCCATATTCTGAACACCTTTCAATTGATATGGTCAAAAGAAAAAAATATTTTCCAGTGAGATGAATGTGGAATTTGTCATTGCTTTGATGAAAAGTTTCTGTCATACATGTCTGTATTAAGTAAATTATTTACAATGAACAAGAACGAGAGAGAGAGCGCATCTCAGACTCCTTCAGAAATTTCCATGATACCCTGTGGAACTCAATAGACACCGGAGGGACCGATGTCTCAGGGAACCCAGACAATACGTCAGCCATTCAGCACCTTTTTGTTAGCATCTGTGACTCGGAGCTCTGAAGATGAGGGGGAATCAATCAAAACACATGAATAAATCCTGAGTCTGAAGACAGTGGAATTCAAAACTACAGACAGAAGTCCAAGGGATATTCCAGGGAGATCCGTGATGTGCATGCCAAACTCTGTGCTTGGAATATATTATCCAGTAAAAGATAGACAGAGTTTATCAGAAAGACAGAAGTGATTGCACACATAATTCAGTAATAAACATCCCCCTCCTACCAGTACTCCTGGGAATAAGACTATCAGAGCCTCGCCTCTGCACCCACTCAGTATATCCCCACAAGTGTCTGAAACAAAACAGCATGCACAAACGCTAAGCATTATTGCTTTTTAAAAATCTGAGTCCCAGTCCCTGCCAATGTCCTCCCCTAGTGCTCTGGCAAAGAAAGGAACATATGCTCCAACAATGGAGGAAAATCAGAGCCCGGTGGATTTTCTAGTGTAAACATCCAGCTGCACAGAAGTGCTTTTCCAAAATCTTCCAAGAGTAACCTTGATGACAAGCAATTGCCATGTTATGTGCAACTGCTGTAACTTGGGACCCTCAGCATTCACTTAGAAGCACGGCCTTTGTATAGCCAGAATATAAATTGGCAAAAAGCCCTTGCAGTCCTTCTGTAATGTAAGAAATTAGGCATCCTATTTAACACTGAACTTAATAGGACTGCACTTTATAATCTACAGGACTTTAATATTGTGAAAGAAAAGGAAAACTGCCCCACCTTTCCTGGTCATGATTATGACTTTATCCCATCCATGTTGCTACCTCAGTTTATTGTTTGTAAACCACTGGGCTTTACTTGTGATACAAAGAAGGGGGCAATGTTTGCAATAAAGTCAGCAGAAGGAATACCTTCGAGAATAATTGAGCCTGACTATGGCAATGTGCTTTTATCTTCTGAAATGAAGAAAGTGTCTTCAAATATAGAACTGTCAGGATTTTTTTTAACTTATCTGGAACTCTTTTATATGGAGTGTGTTAAGGTACTGCTTTCTCCAGGATGTCATGCATTGTGTGTGAGGGAAGGAGTTCATGTGAAGAGATCTATCAATATAGAACTTTTTTCTTTTCTTTTTTTTTTAATTAGGTATTTTCTTTATTTACATGTACATTTTCCCTTTCCCATCTTCCCCTCCAAAACAAACAAACAAACAAACAAAAGCAAGAACAAACCCCTTTTGCCTCCCCCTTCCCCATGCCTGCCACCCCACCCTCTCCCACTTATTGGCCCTGGCATTCCTCTACACTGGGGCACAAAACCTTCATAAGGCCGAGGTCCTTTACTCCTATTGATGATTGAATTTGCAATCCTCTACTATATACCTGCTTCCAGAACATTCAATCCCACCCTGTATAGTCCTTGATTGGTGGTTGGGTCCCTGGGAGCTCTGAGGGTACTAGTTAGTAATTGTTGTTCGTCCTAAGGGGCTGCAAACCCTTCAGCTCCATAGAACCTTTCTTTAACTCCTTCATTGGGGACCGTGTACTCAGTTCAATGAATGGCTGTGAGCCTCTACATCTGTATTAGTCACTTTTTAACACCTGAAAGATGTAAGCATATAAAAATTTTAAATTAAGCTAAACTTTCTTATGCTTGAAATTTTTCTTTATAAAATAAAAGCAAAATATTGCATTTCCCTTATTCATTCAATTACAGTATATTACATTCAGATGTTTATTGTTTGACAAATGCATACATTTATATAGTTAATTTTCTTCTCTCAGTGCCCCATTCTCCTTCAGAAGCTCCTCATTTCAACAAGCCCGTCTCTCACTTTCATGTCTTCTCTTGCACATGATCACTGAGTTTTCCTAAGAGTTTCTAGCTGGAGTATTGGTGGGAGATTACTGACTACAGCAAGGGCTTTTGCCTAATATGCGTTATCAAAAAGCAAACCACAAGATACGAAACAAAGAAGACAGCAAAGAATGCTGGATTGACAGCTGCAGGGTTATATTTCTCTCTTCAACACATGTGCATTCTGCTGTTCTAGAAATTCAACACACTATGCATTCCATATGATGTACCCGGGATTGGATGTAGAAATCCTAGCACCATTTTTTCTATATTATTAGATTCTGAGCCACAAGACCAGAAGAAAGCAGCTATATTTAATCTCATCATACAATCATTTTACTAGGATCATAGTCATTAACAATAAAGGAAAATAAAGAAATATTACAATGTCCAGTACTGGGTGGTGACTATCATGGATAAAATATCAAATATTCCAGTGTATCCAACATCACTCTTTCTAGGGCAACCAACCTTCCCTTCTTGACAACCTATGCAAAGTAATGTCACATCCTAACCAAAGTCAGAACAAAGATTTTAAAGATCCAAAATAGTCAACAAAACTAAATTGGAAAGTGTAGAAATGTAAAGATGTGTCAGAGTGAGAAAGGTTTTAGGGTGCCAAGTGAATTGCTGCACATTCAGCCTACAGGGAGGGTAACTCTATGCTCGGTATATCAAATTTTCAGGAGGGTCACCTGTCCTTCTGAAGAGCAGCAGCCTCCACCTCCTCTCAGCCTTGGGGAAGCAGTGACCAAAAAGTGCTGGCAGCAGTCAGACAAAAAGACCTGAGTAAGTGGAGATTAACTCTCTGTCCCTCCAGCAGAAATATGCAGAGTGGGCAAAAAGCACAAAATTAGCAATTCCTCACCACCTTCTTGCAATCTTTCCCCCTGATTCTCCAGGTCTTCCTATGCAGCGGACAATAGCAGTGTGTTTTTGTCCCTAACCACAGAGGAACGACTTCCTCAGCAAACACCCTGTTTTTCACACACCTTGATTTTTCTCTCTTTATATTTTTCAATTTTCTAATCCATTTCTTCCAATAGCTTCCAAGAGAAAGATGAGAGAAAAGCTTTCAAACTCTAACAGTAAAAGTATACAAATGAATAACCATAGGCGCGTGCACTCCTGTGCGCATTTAACTGAACATTTCAATTCCGTTGACAAAGCACAAAAGGAGCCAGATTCCAGAAAATAAATTCATTCCTCAGGCATAATTCAGGCCTTCCAATATCAAGCAGAAGTTCAAATTATTTGATTATGGGAACTTGATAAAAGGTAACCATGCATTGATGGCCAATTACATGCAGGAGTGACTGCACCTCTATGTGGACTCTTGGTATTGCCATTACAGTGCAACACTTAAGATAGTGAACTTAGAATAAGTTACTGTATGTTTACAGTGATCCTATATAATGAACTCTCTGATAGCTTGTGGATTTCAATGCATGATGAATGGATTTAAACAATCTCCAATAGTCTTTCTAGCTAAACAAATTGTGAATTCACACTAAAGACAAGGATTACTCAAGAAATCAATTTAATAAGATATGAATGAAAGAGGTCAAAATCAAGGGAACTTTGTTGTAATTCCAGTGTTTTGAATGAATTCTGATAATCCCTTTGTGCATGAATGAATTACACTTAAAGGTATAACAATGGAAATTACTTATTCTATCTCACGGGACTCTAAACTAGTCAAAATCAAGTTTTCTAATGTGGCTACAGTCAGTCACATGATGGCTGGGACTGGAGATACCTATAATCTAAAGCATTCTTATTTGCAAGTCTAGTCTGTAATAGTGGCTCTCAGCTGCGATTTCATGAGGAGTTGCCACCCAATCGTTTTAAATTTATTTACTAATCATTTTATTTGTTGACATGTCAAATATTATACCTCTTCCCAGTCTCCCTTCCACAAATACCCCAGCCCATCCCTCTCCCATTTGCCTCTAAGAGGGTGCTCCCCCACCACCCACTTCTGACTACCCCCTCTAGTATTCCCCTTCTCTGGGGCATCAAGCCTCTACAGGACCAAGTGCTCCCCTTCCACTGATGCCAGATGAGGCAATACTCTGCCACATATGTAGCAGGAGCCATGGACTGATCTATGTATATTCTTTGGTTGGTGGTTTAGTCCCTGGGAGCTCTAAGGGGTGCAGTTAATTGATACTGTTGTTCTTCCTATGAGGTTGAAATTCCCTTCAGCTCCTTCAACCCTTCCCCCTCTTTCACTGAGATCACCAAACTCAGTTCAATGGTTGACTGTGAGTATCTGCTTCTGTATTAGTCAGGTGCTGGCAGAGCCTATCAGAGGATAACCATACCAGGCTCCTACCTGTAAGCATATCTGGCATCAGCAATTGTGTAGGGGTTGCATGGAATGAATTGCATGGTGGGGTAGTCTCTGGATGACCTTTTCTTGAGCCTCTGCTCCATTTTTGTCCCTGTATTTCCTTTAGACTGGGACAATTCTGGGTTAAAAAATTTGAGGTGGGTGGGTGGGTGGCTCCATCTCTTCACTGGTGGGCCATGCCTATCTACTGGAGGCGGTCTCTTCAGGTTCTATCTCCCTGCTGTTGGGTATTTCAAAGTTTCGCTAACCTTCTTTTTGTGACTGAATCCCAATGAAATATTCAAAAACTGGATACTGTCTAGTATGCTGGCTTTTACAACCAAGTGATGGACACTACAACTCCATTTCATTCAGTACAAGCAGGTAATTCCAGAGTGTCCATATTGAGCTGGAGAAATAAAACGTGAGTACATTTCTTGGAAGGAAGAACATCATAGAATTTTACAACATGATCTTTTAAGCCTTCACAATTGCTTTGTTCAGATTATTTAAGATATAGGAGCTCCACAATTAGTATCATATCAAAATTTGTCCTCTTCCTATCTCAAAGTCATCAGTAGAAAAAGCAATGAATTCACCTCATTTCTCCAAATAGTGATTTTGTTGTCGTGGGTGTTGTTGCTGGGATGGAGTCCCATATATCCCTTCAAAATTGTTTTCAAATTTTCTGTTGTAACCAAAGATCCTAACTTAGTCAGCATTAACCATTAACTTGACATAGCCTAGACTAAGTGAAAAACAGTGACAATTGAATAATAGTCTTTAAAGTGGCAACAGAGTTAGTCTGTGGACATGTCAATGAGCTATTGTCTTAATGGATGTTGGTTGTCTGTGAGCTCAGTCCACTTTGAGTCAGGCCATCTCCTGGGCTAGTGATATAGAAAGCTGTGAGCTCACCAGAGTAAGCCATCAAGCAGTGCCCCTCCACAGTTTCTGCTTCAAGTTCCTGGTTAGCTTCCCTCTCTGGTTTCCCTCAATGGTGGAATGTATGACCCAGAAAGGTAAGATAAAATTAACCCTTTCTTCTCCAAGTTTATTTTAATCACAGTGTCTTATCACAGCAATAGAATGAAACAGTTACCTTGAACATCTGATCATTCTGTCTCCACCACCCAAGGGCTGGGATTATAGACATGCATCACAATACTAATTGTATGCCTTGCTGAAAATCAAACCCAGTGCTTTGCTCATGGAAGTAACAACTCCACCAACTGAACTTTTTCCAGAGCCCTTAGATCCTTGAATATTCAAGAGAGCAACAGAACAGTAATGGTCACCATTTACTTGCAATTACTATGTTAACTGCCTTAATTATGTTCAATAGGCCTTATGTAATAGATACATTTACCATCCCCTTTAATCCTTATGGATGGATCTTAAAGTCTGAGTAATAGCTCTTGAGCTAACAAATTCCATGTTTGTTATTCTTCTCACAATTTAAGATCACATGCTTTTTTAATTTTCAGTTTGGTGATAGTAATATTCTTTTGACTTAAGACTGTCTTCAGTACACTGATCATTTTTCAAGGCACTTTTTTTTAATTATTTATATGGAGAACAAACATAACATCCTCAAGTCCCTTTCTCCAGCATGAATCATCTGCAACTGAATATACTTTAATCAGAGGATGAGTACACATTAGGGTTTAGCCTACAGACCCTTTCCGAAGCAATCACAAAACTACACCCAAGGAGGTCATCATAAAAAGAAAACTCTCATCCCTCAGCAAAGGCCCTCAGTGCTCAGGGAAGGCAGGCTGCAGTTAAAGCCTGAAAGTAGAACTTTATAAAAATACCAGAGGCCAAGCCCAAGAACTGCTGATCACTGTAGAAGCCTGTGCTCTCTGCAGAGCACTCTGCCCTGACTGGTCTCATTATTTTAAAGCACAGCCACAGCTTTAACAAGAAGTGCATGTGGAAGCTAAGCCCAGCATGATCAGGACCTCAACTGAAGAGTCCTTACAGAGGCCAGGGGTGAAGGGAGACAAGCAAGCACCCCCACTGATTATTGACATATTGACCGAGGCAGAACAGCCAGAAAGTCAGGCCATGCCTGAGTCTTCCAAATACACACTACTTTATCATAATGGAAAAGAGCTTTGCAAGGCAGCCTAAGAGCACGATGTGATGGAATCAGACAAGTGTGGACCCAGGTGCTGCTTATTGGTCATCCTTTCCAAAAGACCAGGATGGCAATTTGGAAGAGGTCAGACTTAATTCAACATAGTCACGACACAGAGCCTGGACCTCCTGCTACATTACCCTTGGATTTTAAAAGAAAAGAAAGGAAGAAATAATGGGAAATGGAAATAGAAAGCACTTAAAGAACAGAAGGCAAAAAGACAGATAGTGTTTATCTTACCCCTCAGTATATATGCTGTTAAAGTTTTCCCATGCACAGTCAGCACTTGGGGGCCTGACGTTGTACACATCAGTAGAGCAATAAGTGCATGCAATAAATAAATCTAAAACTGAGGTTGCTTTAGTGAAAATATCCCAAAAAAGAAATAATTAAATTGGCCTTTCGAGAAATGTAGAGAACTCCAGATCAACTTAATAACAGACATTATTGGAATGGCTGCTATGCTATACTGTTTGTTTCTTGCCAATTTCATATGCTCTTTGAGTTGTTACTGGTAGGTTGTTGAGTTTCTGTGCAGTAATTAGTTCTGACCACCATTGTTACAAGTTCTTCAAAGGGTAGTTTGTCAGGCTTGGAGATTGGCCTCCATCTCACTTCCAGGAGAACAAGGGCATGAGTCGAGAGTCTAGGCTACAGCAGTGTCTATTTGGAAGAACTGGATCACATTAAAATACACACACACACACACACACACACACACACACGGGGGAGGGAGAGAGAGGGGGAAGAGAGAGGGAGAGGGAGGGAGGGAAGGAGGGAGAGAGAGAGAAAGACGGAGAGAGAGAGGGAGGGAGAGAGAGAGGAGATCTTGGGACTAGAGAAATACCTCCACTGTATACTCCTCTAGTAGAGGACTTAAGATAGGACCACCTTGCTTCCTGCTTCCAATGGTATCAACTAAACTGAAAATATGAGAGAAATAATGTTATGGGGATAGATGAGTACTGATCTATTCTGCAATCATCACTGTCTTCAAATTTACCTTTCCTTGGTACAATATGAACTTTCAATGCCAGGCTTGTAATTGAAGGCAGTCTGATCTATGAGGTTGGGACTCCATACCTGTGGGGTCAGGTATCACTTCTGCCTGGAGAAAGCTTTCTCCCCAACATAAGAAAAGCCAACTTCCTCAGAGAGGGTACAAGGATGTAAGTACAAATTTTAACCTTCTGTTTCCTGATGAAATGGATAAGGGCTATAAATGTTTATGAAGTCAGACACACATGAATTTTTCAGCTAATCTCACATGCAGGAGAGACCACCTGAGGCAATGTAGATAGCAGAAGAAATTGGTATCTTCTAACTGTTATCTGGAGACAGCTTCCCAAGCCTAAGTCTCCAGTCATTTCTAATTGATAGCAATGTCTTTTGCCACCAGCAAAACCACTAAAAATTTAAGAAAAAGAATGCATTTACCTTCATCACCTCTACCCTAAAATTACATTTCCACTAGCATTGCTAGTTCAGCATGTGGTGAAGGTGTGCAAACCTTGAATAGGATGTTGAGAGTAGAAAGTACTAAATTTCACTAGCAATGCCCTTTATATGAAAACCAAATAGGACTCTGGAAAGAAGTAGAAAGAGAATTTTTTAAAAATGTTGTTATGATCTTAGATGCTAAGATATACATTTCTGGAAAACAAAAATGTGGGGAAAGAGTATACAGAGGCATCTGGGGACTAGATGCAATTCCTATGTAGATACTCACCCTAAGGAGGCTGTAAGTGACACAGAGTCTACTTACAATCACTGCATTTCAGAATTGTGGATTTTGCTTTGTTGTGTACTTGTAAGACACTGGCCCTAGTATTTGTCCTAAGTTCCTAGTCAGAAGGGATGGCAACTTGAAGGAATCAGTGTTATATAAGTGCCGTGCTTACTGAAGGAGAGAAACCTATGTAGGACAATAGCTGCAGATCACAGATACCAGATGGGATACAGAGGGCAACAACTCTGTGAAGAAAAGCAGCAAAGCAAAAATTCCAATGGGGGACAAAAAGTGTAGCACAATAAGGGTTTTGCTATTTTTTTTTTCACCAGAAAAGTAGATAAATGCTATCAGACACAGAAAAAAACACATGAGTAATGAAAAAGTTAGTAGGAAAGACAGGGCATCTGAGTCAACTGTTATATGATCCCTCTTTTGGGTATCGATGATGTGCACATGAACCAACCATGACAGATGAATGGCAACCACATACTTTGTTGGATGCAGTATGTCTCTGGAGGCAGGCTTTACTAGGTAGGAACTTTGTGTCACTCCAAGTTCCTCTTACTGCTTAATGCTAGTAGTTGAAGATGTGAGTTCTCACCTTCCTGTTCTAGCCACTGTACTACAGCCATGCTTCCATGGTAGACACTTATTCCTCTGAAACACAAACACAAATAAACCCTTCCTTCCATCGGTTGGTTTGGGTCAAGGTGTTTTATCACAGCAACAGAAAAGTAATGAATACAGCTAGAGAGGTCAGAGGCCCTTAGCAAAGGACCTTCTGTTGATGTTTTTGACAAATCAAAATATTTTCAAACTGCCCTCTAAGTATTTATGTTTATATCCATAAGTTAGTGCTGTTCTCCAGCTTAGCCTGAGAAGCTGTCATTTCCAATGGGCAGTGGTGAAAGCAGAAACTCATAATAGGTGCAAGGGTATCAATACATCACATTGGTGAGCTCATCTCTAAGCTAAGAGTCTATGTCACCATTTCTAAGGCTCAGAGCACAACATGGCTCATGGAAGAGGAAGCAGGAAGAATGGAAGAACTGAATGAAAGAATGGGGCTGTGCAGAATTGTCTGAAACACTGACATCTGGACAGGACAATGATACTGCATCCATGAACTCACAGCATCAGAGGTTCCACCTGCACAAAACATGCTCAAGATGGGGCCCTCCAACATCCAAGTATGCCTCAGGAAAGGGTTCCTGAGGCTCCATCCCTCTCTGAGAAGCTATTGAGAGTTAATAGTTGCTACAAGTTCTAGTTTGCTTTGTGTGGCTGTAATAAAACACCATGATCAAAAGAAACTTAAGAAAAAAAGGGGTTTATTACATGTTTTGTGTTAAAGTCCATCATTGAAAGGAGACAGGGAATGTAGAAACATGGAGGCAGATACTAAAGCAGAAGCCATGAAAGAAGAATGCTGACTGGCTTGCTTTTCTTTCCTTTTTTTTTAAGCCATAGAAGAATATTTATTGATATGGGAAAATGTTAACAATATACTTCTATATGAAATATGTAGGATACAAAACAGTATATACAGTTTAATACTTTTCATATGGTGTACATACTTTGTTATTCAACCCAGAACGATCTACCCGGAGGTGGCACTGACTACAGAGAGCTCTGCCCAGTCATTAATCAAGAAAAATGCCTCCACAGATGTGTCCACAAGCCGATCTAATGGAGAGAATTCCTCAGTTGAGGGTCCCTCTTCCTTAGGTGACTCTCCTTTGTGTCACACTAAAGAAGACTAACCAGCACACCAAGGTAGGAGACATTATATCATCCCTCAATAGGAAAGCCATTAGTTATGTACCCTAGCTCAAGTAATAATCTTCCTACTCATACTCATCCAAGCAACCCTAATTAAATGCAGTGGGGCACAAAAACTACCTAAAAATGAGAGCACTTGTTGGGGGAAGAGGAGTTTGGTGACAGTGGAGGCATAGGAAAGAACAATGGAATTAAGTATCATGTATATGTGTGTGTGTGTGTGTGTGTGTGTGTGTGTATATATATATATATATATATATATATTGCAAAATAATAAAGAAAAAACTGAGGACCTTCTTCTTTCTCTTCTTCCACTATCTGTCTTATTTTCTTCTTTAATTGTAAAAAAAAGAAATAGTGTTGATATATGTATAACCAATCAAAACAGAACATTTACAAAAAAGGTCAACAAACTTCGCCTACTGTAGCACGAACAGTAGGGCTGCCTCTATGTAAACGCTGGGGGCTATGCAGCTGCAGAAGCATCTCCTGCAGGAGGACCTAATTGAGGACTGCCTGGGAGAGCAAGGATTGCTGCTGCAAATAATGCCAGCCAATCAGAAACTGCTGTTCAGAATAGATACTTTCTTGGGACCAATGGAGGTGTGGGTGGAGTGTATTAAAGGAGCTTGCAGCAGTGCTCAGATGAGCTTACTGCAGCATTTCTCACCTGCTCCTGGAGTCTGTGTCTTTGACTGTTCCAACTCTCCCCCAACCCCCAAGGTCAGGTAGGGTCAGGCAGAGAGTTGTCCAGGGTACAAGCAACAGCCTATTCAATTACAATTGTACTTCCAAAGGACTTCATATTAGTAGGTTCATATGTATCATTATACAATTTTCTCTAACAATACATGTGAATCTATGCAATAATTTTAGTATAACCTGAAATATGCATGTGGCAACATATAATTATCATGTTTCTTACAATTGATCTTTAGATATCGTATGTAATATACAGAAACTTACTTTCCTTTCATGTGATAGTATGTCCTTCATTTGTCTTATTCATTCTATTCACATTTATGTTATTCTATATGATATTCTGTAAAGTATCATAGAGCAGAAATCAGTGGGCTACAGTACCCTGGTAAAATTTAAGTCCACCCTGCTTTTATAAAGTTTTATTGGTATCTAGCAGTTCTCATCTGAAATACATTTGACGTATTTCACAACAGAGTGTTTGCTATAGAGACTCCAAGGCCTTAAGTCAAAAGCAATATTTTCCTAATTTTTCAATTGTCCTTTTATTAAAAGAAAACATCTTTCAACATGTCTGTTTTCATTAAATTTTATCAGCTGAGTTACCAGTTCAATTTCTCTAAACATTTTTAATATGTTGGTAGGAATGGATGCACACTAAAGATATGAGTAAGCATGATCCCTGCTAGATACTACTTGAGTTAGCTAGAATCTTGTCTCTCAAACATCTTAGCTGTGCTATTGGCTGTGACAATTTCCCTGTGCATCAGCTTTTACTCCATTAAACTGAATGCTAATAATTCCTCTTGGAATTATTAGCAAGGCATAGCCAGGATTGTGGTGATAGATATCCCTGTTATTTATTTCTCTTCATAAAATTCTCAGGCATCTGTCTCATCAAACAGTAAGAGCTTTTATGAAATCTTTACCTCAGAATCATTAGGATTTTCTGAAACTGTCAATATGTGGTAGCCTCCAGGGGAGGGCAAGGCAGCGCAAAGCTAATTGGAACAGAATATGCTGATGGCGAGATTATAGGTGCTGTGAGAATGAATATTGTATTATCTTTCTTGTCTAATAAACCTCTGTATGTCAGCTGAGAGAAGTGTATGTGGATCTTGCTGCAATAAGTGAAGTTTCTGAAATTCTTCCAGATTAACCTGCTTTGCATCAGCCCCACTGTACAAAATAGGAAGAGAGGGAATCTAAAATCTGCTGAATCTGTGACATAAAAGGCTGATCAATGGGCACGAAACAATAGTTAATGTGGCAGTTTGAATGAAAATGACTCCCATAGGCTCATAGGGAGTGGCACTGTTAGGAGGTGTGATTTGTCGGAAAAGTTGTAGACTTGTTAGAGGAAGTATGTAACTAGGGGTGGGCTTTGAGATTTCAGAAGCTCAATCCAGGTCCAGTGTTTCGCTCTTCCTGTTGCCTGACGACTTGGATGTACAAATCTCAGCGACCTCTCCAATACCATGTCTGCCTGCATGCCACCATGCTTCCACCATGACAATAATGAATTAAAACTCTGAGCCTGCAAGGCTCCAATTAAATGCTTCCCTTTCTGAGTTGCTGTGGTCATGGTGTCTCTTCATAGTAATAGAAACCGTAACTGAGCTGGAACTTGGTACAAGGGAATGTGACAGACCTGACTATTCTTTTGTTTGGAGAAATATAGACTTTAAGACTTTGGATTGGGAAAGCAGCTGAACATTTTAAGTGGGGCTTAGTGGGTCATATCTGTAGGAACATGTTTAAAAAGTGGTGCTGAAGATAATTTGAACTATAAGGTTCTGGATCAAGATGTTTCAAAAGCGAGGAATATTAATATGTGACCTAGAGATTGCTCTTGTGATATTTTGGTGAAGAATGTGGATACTTTATTCCTTTGTGCCAAAAAAAAAAAAAAAAAAAAAAAAGAATAACTAAGGCTAAATCGAAGGCTAAAGGATTAATACCTTTGGCAGAATAGATACAAAGCCTACTTATTGACTGTGTTGCTTGGTCATTAGTGGCTACACTATGCAGATCTGTAATGAAAATGAATAAGCAGAGAAGGAAAATATAAAATGTACAGTTAGAGGAAACGGGAGCACCAGGAAATATAAACAGGTTAAAGAAAAGTCTGATCCTAAGTGGAATAAATGGAATAGTGACCTCAGAGCAAGACCCCATCCAGCTAAGCTTCCACTATGGAAAAGGAACTAAAGAAAAGTGAAAAAATAATTAAAGAAAAGCTTAGGGCCAGGTGAGATAGTGCTCAATTTTAATCCAGCACTCAGAAGGCAGAGGCTGGAGGACCTCTAAGTTCAAGGTCATCTTGACTATAGAGAGAGTTCCAGGACAGCCAAGCTTAGGCAGTGAATGTAACTATTGAAAACAGAAAGCTAGAGAAAATGTAATTGAATGAGGAAGCCATATTTCAGCACCAGCAAGCAGGAGAAATTGGCAACTTCCGACATGTGGTTCTGACTTTATAGTCAAGGATCGAAAAAAGGAGCTATGAAAGCCACTGAGGCCAGGCCTGTGACAGGAGTCTCCCTACATGAAAGGCTAGAGAGAGCATTATATGAAGGTGTGAAGGCAAAGCCTGAAGTGTCTTGGAGACCCCAAGATCTTGAAGATGCTAGAGTTGTGGCATAACCATCAAAGAAAGCTACTAACAGGGAGAAGAACATTCCCAAGAGAAAGAAGTGTGTTGCAGTCAACAAGTCTAAAAGAAGTTGGAGATCTGAAGAGCACGTTGATATCACACATGGAGATGCAGAATTTGGAGTTTGTCCTGCTGGTTTTCAGCCTTACTTTGATCAGATATCTCCTCACTATGCTCCCTTTCATTCCTCTTGGAACAATAATCTATATTCTATATCACTGAATGTTAGAAGTATGTTATCTGCTTGTTTTAGTTTTACTTTATTGAGCTTATAGTTAAGAAACTGCCATGAGACAGAGACTTTGGACTTTGAAATGATTTTGAGACTGAACAACTATGGGACTTTTGAAATTGGAGTGGATGTTTTCTATACTATGATATGACCATGATCTTATGGGGGTCATGATGTGGTGGTTTATATAAAAATGCCCCCCATATTCTCAGAGAGAGAGACACTATTAAGAAGTCTGGTTTTGTTGGAGTAGGTGTGCCGTTCTGGAGAAAGTGTGTCACTGGAATGGGCTTTGAGGTTTCAAATGCTCAAGCCAGGTCCATTGTCTCTATCACTTCCTGGTGCCTTCCCATCCAGATGTAGAATTTTTAGCTCCTCCTCATCATGTCTGCCTATGTACTACTAAGCTTCCCACAGTGATGATGATGGACTAGTCTTCTAAACTCTAAAGCAGCCCTGGTTAAATATTTTCCTTCTAAGAGTTTCAACGGTCACGGTGTCTCATCACAGCAATAGAAACCCTAACTAAAGCAGCTAGGGAGGAATGACGAGTCCTGTGCACAGAGTACGTAGCTATAGAGAAACTAATAGATTGTTTTTTTCTAAAACTAGACAAAATGAGCTTAAGTGTTTCTAAAAATGACATGATAAATGTTTGAGAAGATAAATGTGGTTAATCTGATTTAAGCCATACACAATATATCAAAATATCGCATAGTATCACATGAACATTTTCAATTGTTTTGTATTGGGTATCAATTAACATTTTAAAGAAATCGGTTGAAAATAATTATTATCCCCTAAGTTCCAGATTTTCTAAAACTTGGAATATGCTTATGTTGTTCTCACTGCTCTTACAATTTGTGCCTTATAATGAACTTTCTATTGAACCTGTATGTACACATCTTATCATAGCTACTAAAATATAAATTTACTGATGTTAGGCCAAAGAGCTACTTCAAGACTATATCTTTTACAGCATCAAGCAGAATTTGCTACAAAAAGTAGAGATTCATTAAATAATAACTGAAATATCTCCCACATAAAACTTGTTTCTAATATTTACAAAGCAAAAAGGGGAAGATTTAGTTAACTCAGTACTTTAGTTCCTAGGTTCCAGCTAATTAGAGCCTTTGGGGTTTGGGAATCTATAACAGAAATGGTTCTTTCATGAAGAATCATGAAAACAAAATGAAATAGAATCCCCTTTGGTGTCCTCATTTAGAATATGCAAATTTTAAAACAGAATAGATTTCTACTTCTCTATTTTCAAGACTTCAGTCCTTAAAATTGAACAGAAGTTATAATAATTAAAAGAACACCTAATAAGCACTAACACATCTGTTAATTCTCTCCCAAATATTATGACTTTGGCATTATTCTTATCCCCTTTAAATCAGTTTACAAAGGATGAATAAACTTTTCCAACGTCACCCAAGGAGGATATGCCATGCCATGGCTTAAGCCTTAGTTGCATGGTCCCAGAAACAATGCATTCCTTTCTATACTGCAGAGACACTGACTAACAAAATCCCCCAGAAGCAAATTTCTAACTGAGAGGCCTGATTCCTTATCATACAATAGTTAAACTCAAGAAGCCCAAGTTTTAACTAAGGACTGTCAATCCAACAGTCTTCTCACAAAATTGTTTTATTTATGCATAAAATGGAATATCCTGTATCAACTAACTATTTCTTCATGGTTATAAATATTTGAGAGAACAACTTAAAAAGTAGAACATTTCATATTTGCTCATAGGTGTACCCAGGTTTCAATCCCTTATCAGTTTCCTGCATTGCTGTGGGACTATGGTGACATAGAACATTATGATTTAAAAAAAAAAAAAAAAAAAAAAAGGTATCTCATGACAAGCAGGAAGCAGAGGGAAGAGCCTGTGGCCTACTTTTAACCTTGTCTCACCTTCCACACTCCTGCAATACTCTAATAGTCTACTTAGACTTTGAATCCATCAATAGGTAGAAACCATTGGTTGTGTCAACACTTCCAATATCTAATCTTCTCACATACCCATCCATGGATATGATTTATTAATATCTCAAACAATCCTTAATCCAATCAAGTTGATAGTCAAAATTAACTATTGCAATTTTCTACATTACAGTGAGATCATAGACAGTTCCAGCACTTTCTAAACTATAGATAAAATCATTGGGATCATGAATCCAAATGTATTACAATTGTGAAGGCACCATGGATAAGGTGGGAAGTTGTATGAGACATAAATGGAGCCTGAGTAGTGCTCATTGAACTACAAAATGTAGATTTCAGTAGAGGATGGAATGATGTTCCAACTATTAATGCTCTTAAATGGACTCCAGATTATTCAGGCCATCCAGAGACTGGGCTGACTCATAGCCCATTACCTCAAGTATGCTCATTTCATCACAGTGATACTTCAAGGATTATGAGTGCTGTTATAAAACAAGGTTAATGGTAAGAGCCAATTTCACCAGAAGATCCAAGAATAGTTTTAAATTTTTGCTAATCCTACAAGTTTTTAAACATCTTTAGACTAGAGCTTGCATAAAAGAACCTTCTAAAATGAGGATCTTCTACATTTGTATGGTGGCAGAGAGGGATGGGTGGAATTGTATGGAGTTGAGCAGGAGGATTAAATTTCATGGTTAGTTTCTTTTAGAAGTCCCATGTCCTCACCTAAGCTTATCATTTCATTGAAGACTCTTTTCCTCACTTACAAAATGTGAACCTTAATTATACCTTGTCCTTGAAGCATATATCCATACAGAATCTCTCTTCTCTGAACATTAATCTGTTTCCTGTATTTCTCAAAAATGACTAGGGGGGAAATTCTCCTCATCAAAGATCCAGAAACATCATAGCTTTAAAAAGAAAAAGAATGTTTATGAATCCCTGTCTAAGATTCCTTAAATGATTCACCAGGTTGGTGAAAAAGGCCTCTCTATCCTGTTATCTGGAGAACCATATTCCTTCAAAGTTTTTGTCTCTGCTGTTCTCTGGGGAACTATCCTCCATACAGTTGAGGCTGGAAAACAGAAATATCAGTCTATAAAAGTACTTTGAGAAGGAAAAATACCAGAAATATAATGGTAAATTACATATTTTTCAGCAAAAGGAGCAAAATTTGAACTCATTGGTTTCTGTCATAATCCACGAACCAGGACTGTTCTGTGGTCAAATTCAAGCAACAGAAAGCAGGGAGGCATCTCTTTTCACCTGGAGACAAGTACAGCAGGCTTTTGAAGCAATCTACTTGCTTACAATTGAGATTCACATGCTGCTTATGATTAAGCTCTTTGAATAGGTGTTTAATTTTTCTCAACCCAAGTCCATGCTGGAAGAAGAATTCTTTGGGGCAATGTTTGAAATGAAGATTAAATAAGTACAATCAAGATAATGAACAGAAGAGTTGGAGAAAGAGTTCAATTGGAAGAGAGCTAACTTAGCATGCCCAAGGCTCTGTGTTTGGTCCCTAGAACTGCATAAAATGGGATGGTAGTACAGGCCTGTAGTCCCAGCTCTCAAGAGGTTAGAAAATGGAAGACCAGAAATTCAAAGTCATCATTAAGTACCTAGAGAGTTTAAGACCAGAATGGGCTATGTGGGACCATGTCTCATGAAAAACAACAAAAAACAAACAAAATAACAAAAATTATGAACAAAACATTCAACTCTTGAAGGTTCCCTTTATAACTTCCTCCTTCCTTGTTCCACCCACACCCTTCAAAAACTGCCAGCCAATGGGTAACTGCTGACTTGATTTTTGACAGTACATAATGTATCACACTTCTAGATTTGTAGATAGATGTAACCATGCCATATGCATTGTTTTATATAATTTGTACAATTCGTCACAATTATCTTTATGTTAGTTCACATTGGAAAGAGGATTAGCCAGACTTGGATAATAATTCCTGGACTGTGAATGACTTGCCATGAGTAATAAGATGAGTGGAGTGTTTCTTAGGAAAATAAAGATCAGAGCTTAGAAAGCAGATCTATAGGAGGTAATGGTAAATTCATTCCAAAAGTTCTGAGGTTAAAGAGATATTGGAGGATATGCTTTGGCTATTCATTCAAAAGAAATATACTAGCAAATATTCATATATAAGGCATGGTAGATGACAGAGTTTTATGGTGTCAGACACAGAGGAGAATCAGTTAGATAGCTAATTTTATTTGTCTTACACAGATCTCTTCAATGCCTTGCTCACTATTCTATAAAGTAATATCATTCCTAAGCACATAATATAGTAAAGGACAATATTACATGAGAATATAGATGAAACAAAGTAAAAAGAATTAACCATATAACAGATGAACCCAATTCTGGGGTAGAAGAGAAGATTTATTCCCACTGTGTCCCCTCCACCTATAGATAATGTTGATGGCAGTCTTGAGGGAATGATCCCAACATGCACTTCGGTGGGTTAAAGGGAAAGTCATGCCACAGTCTGCCAGTCATGGTTCACATAGCAGAAGAGCTAAAAATTTTGCTCCTTTCTCTGAGAAGCTAGTGCTGAAGGCTGACACCAAATTGCTTGGTATTACTGTATGACTCTGAAGAACAGTCACGTGGCTCAACTATAAGAACACTTGTCTAGATGGGAACACAATTTTCTAGGAAGAAAAGGTCCAGAAAGCCAGGCTAAGCACTACCACTTACTAGCGAGGTGACCTTGGGCAAATCACTTTTCATCTCTGCCTCTCTCTTTTTCCTTTCTGTAGAAGAGGGGACTCACTGATACATACCAACCCTGCCATTTCTCCCAATGGCAGCTTTTGGGGGGAGGGGTGCACATTGGGCCATGAAAGGGAAGCTCTTTCCTTTTGCTGGTAAATATAGTCTGTTTACTCAGCAAGATTAAGGAACATAATAAATATTCAAGGTGCACAGTGTTTGGACTGTGACACAGCTTAACAATGCTAATCTGCCTCCTGGCAGTCTATGCTTACATCAGCCTCACGGATTTACAAAAATGTCCTTATCGCCAAGTGCTGGGGTCAATTTTAAACTCACAGTTTCATTCATGGCTCCGTATAGCCACCCTGCTGCCACTGGTTAGTAAGCTGGGTCTTCAGCCCTTAACAGAGGTCATTCAGGCAAGCAGAGAATAAATCTCTGCATGTAGTAAGACATTATTTTAGGATTACAACAGGGTGGCCCAGGTGATATTTTATGGATCTAGATTTTCTGAGAATAGTGTAATTGCTTGCCTGTTCTTGGCTAATTTTCCTGTTTTTTGTTTTGGTTTGGTTTTTGGGTTTTTTTTGTTTTTTGTTTTTTTTTTTGTTTTTACCAGCTCACCAAGTAAATTGGTAAATGTGATCATGAGAGGTTCAAAATCTATCACCCTGTGTATTGGAGAAAACTGCTTTCAAACTTAAATAGGGCAGAAGATCTTTCCAGGCAGTGCAGTGAAAAGGTACCACAGTGAAATGTGTCTGCACGGCAAACAGGAGGTTGCTGTTTCCCAAAGATGTGCTCATAAAGTGAGAGGAGAGGGAAAGAAAAAGAACTTAGACAACTCTCACCACTATCTATTACTGTAAAATGCCAGAAGCAATTATGATGTCATGTGTTGTCTAAAATTGGAGCAGTGAGACAGCTTGAGATGCAGCAAGAGCTAATAAACCGGAATCCACCGAGTTTTACTGCCCCGTATTGTTTCTTTCCACAATTATAGGCAGCGAGAAAGGCATCTGCCACATTATACTCGATTTATTCCTCCTTTATTTTCTCTCTTCCTTCTCCTGCCTTTGTTAAAAAGAAAGTGTGTCGGGTTGAGTTGGTTGAGAATAAAGAAAAGAAATGCCTTTCTAGATAGAACTAATGTAACTCACTGTTGCAAACCTTAAAAATACCCCCTGATTAAAATAAGCTCCCTGGCTTGTATCTACTCCAACATTAAGCATCTAACAAAAGGAGCAAAGAATTCCATCGTTAAGTGGGAGGGATAAAATAAAAAAGGGTACTCACTATTTGGAATCCTTCTGATTGATTCTGCCTTAGAAAATCTAGCACTGGGAGCCCAATTTCTGACACATTTCCTTAATCAGGTTCCTAATCTAAGTTGACACTTCTTGATTTTCTTGGACTGATGACATTAAGTAGCGCAAAGTCAGCAGCTTGTTTTTGTTTGATTTCTTTTTCATTTCAAATATCATTGAATAATCCCACTATATTTGTAACTTTCAGATATGATCAATAATTTTATTTCTCTCCAATGATAATGAGAGTTGAGTTAGAGAGTTGAAAACTTCCAGGCCCATAGAGCATGAGTTATTTTCTCTAATATCAAGTCCTCTATATTTGACAAATTGCAAAAGTAGCTGAACAAGCCATTTCTCCCAAATCAGTCTAAGAAATTTACCCAGAAAAATGTGTGTGTGCCTGTGTATATGTGTATATCTTGTGTATGCCTGTATGTATATGTATGTGAGTACATTGTGTATGTATGTATGCCTGTGTGTATTACTGTCTGCATGTATGCAAATGTACCTGTGTATATGTGTGCATAATTGTGTGTGTGTGTGTGTAGGCTGATTCTTTTTCTCCATAAGCATAAAAGTTTCTCATTTCACCAGTCAAAAGAAGAGTACATCAAATAATATCTGAACACAACCAATAATTTCAACAGGACTGCAATAGCCATCCAAGATCACTATTCTCTTCTGCCTCCAGATCCTATACTTTTATCCATCTCCCTCCAGACCTGCATGTGGTGAAGAAAATCTTCATGCAGGAAGCAAATATCATATTATTTATGTGAACCACATCTGCACACAGGTTACAGAAGCTCTCAGACCACATCTGTTGAATGTCAAGGCCGAAACCACCCAACTCCACAGGGATGTTGTTTGCGCTGCCCTTTTGGTCATCTGTAGATTGATTTTCATGTTCCAGCTAAACAGTTAGCAAGGCTGAGCATTGTTTCTTGCTTCGCACTGAAGACCCAATTAGCAAACACGGTCAGGAAACAGGTCGAAAGTAAAGGTTCAGGTGGTCCACTAGAGGCCAAACAACTCTGTCTGAACAGCTTTTCAATGACCTTTGTCCTCATCACAGGTGATCTCCCATAAAAACATGTCACCAAACTCCATGGTCCAAGCCAGAGAACAAAAATCATGGTTTATCCAAATATCATATGCCATTCAGTCAAATCAAAGGGCCCCAGAAAGATCATTCCTGGTAAAGAATGAAATGCTGGCAAATAAATATAGACATATTGGTCAGAAAAGACTCTGAGCTACAGAGGCAAATAAATATACTGTAAATATTTAGATAGCTTGGGTTAAAAACAACTTGCACAGGATGTCTTAACTCATGACAAAGACCAGTTCTGTGAGTCTCAATATGTTGGTGCTCTTTTCTCACCAAGTGACAGAGACACCCGTCATTAATGGCACTTTTTTTTCTGCCACTATAAATTCCCATCAGATTGAAGAATTTTCTGGGTCTTCCTGGCACAGTTACAGGCTAATAATACATCAGGATGGTAATCTGGCTAGCTCTTTTACCCATCATACATTTGACAGATTTTGGATCTTGAAGTCGCCAAGGAGCTACAAGATCCAGATGATAAATTCACCAGTCATGGGACCTATGGGCCTCGTGTTCAACATCTCACTCAAAACATATGTGCACAGAGGAGGCCTGGTGCAGTTGGATAGAAGACCCCTTAGTTTAAAAACTGCCCAAAGGCAGAATTAATGAACCTCAAGTGCATCCAGTCAACATTTTCAAGATCAGTCTTTGGCAGGTGTGGTCTAGGATCTCTGCTCAGTAGTTGCAGCTGGAATGATCACCAAAATGACTGCCTCAATTGACATCTGGTAAAATTCTACCAAAGCAAGAAGCCAGGATCTTTTACTGCATCTAGAGGCCACTATCTTCCAAATCTAACTCTTCTAAGGAATACATAAACACACAGACACACACACACACACACACACACACACACACACACACACACATACACAGAGAGAGAGAGAGAGAGAGAGAGAGAGAGAGAGAGACAGAGACAGAGACAGAGACAGAGACAGAGACAGAGACAGAGACAGAGACAGAGACAGAAAGGGAAGTTTAAAAAGTCTGATAGAGCTGTCTCTTGAGAGGCTGTGCCAGTGTTCAACTAATACAGAAGTAGAGGCTCACAGCCATCCATTGGACTGAGCACAGAGTCTCCAAAGAAGGACCTAGAGAAAGGACCCAAGGAACTGAAGAGGTTTGCAGCCCCATAGGAGGAACAATAATATGAATTAACCAGTAACTGAATTAACCAGTAACTCCAGAGCTCCCAAGGACTAAACCACCAACCAAAGAGTACACATGGTGGGACTCATGGCTCCAGCTGCATATTTAGCAGAGGATGGCCTGGTCGGTCAACAATGGGAGGAAAGGCCCTTGGTCCTGTGAAGGTTCTATGCCCCAGTGTAGGGGAATGCCAGGGCCAGGAAGCAGGAGAGGGTGGGTTGTTGAGCAAGGGCGGGGGGGGGGTGTTATGGGGTGAACAGGAGGATTTTTTTTTTTTTTGGAGGGGAAAGGGGATATCATTCTAAATGTAAAGAAACAAAGTATCTAATAAAAAACAAAAAAATTTTTTTAAAAAAAAAAGTCATTTTAGGGGTTAAAGAGATTGCTCTGTGGTTAAGAACACCTACCACATAATCAAGAGTACTAGAGTTTTGTCTCAGCACCAACATAACAAACAGATGTCCTGAGCACTCCTCTAGTTCGATCTACAAAAGGAAAAGAGATAGGAGGATCGTCAGGGCCCCAGGAGTCCTGGTTCTCCAAGAAAACATAAGTCCCAGGTTCAAGAAGAAAGCCTGTCTCAGTGAAGTAGAGAGAGTGGTGGAGGAGGTACCCCAGCAGCCTCTTCTGACACAGGCATTTGGGTACCTCCACATATACTGAGTCATACCCACACACATAGACGCAACATACACACACACACACACACACACATACACACTCATACACACACACATACACACACACATACACACTCATACACACACACAAACCCATAAAATAAGTAAACAAACAAACAAATAGAATTTTAACAGTCAGATGACTGGTCATACATGGAACAGACCTTCATTAAAAGGCTAATGTTTTCTAAAAGCTGAACTCATTCAATTAAACGCATCTATCACAAGTTCTGAGCATTTCAGAAAAATACTAACAGCCAGGTTTATTGTTCACGTCTCAAAATTTAGTCGGGTAGACAGAGTAAGAGATGCATTAACACTACAACCTAACCAATGGCCTGCAACGGATCCCGGAGCCCCAGCTGGAATTTAATAGGCTGTTGATTTCAACTCTAACATTTTTAGAGCATCATTTTCCTGATTTCTCACCATCAGTAATTTAAATGTTCGAGGTCTCCAAGTGTTCCTTCCTACTATGCTAATGAAGTAAACAAAGATGAAGCCAAATAACCCTGTCTGGATTCTACTATAAGGCAAAGACCAGCTTCTGTTTCCATATATATTAGGAACTTAGTTTACTGAGAATCACTCTGTTGCTCCCTGTCTTCAAAGATACGAAAGTGTACCGTGCCTCTACTCATGTGTCCTCTCTCTCATCTAGAAAGTGCTCGCTGCACTGCCAATAGTGGCTGTGATGGCTGAGCCTCCAGGGGACATCCCAGCATCCTGAATGGCTGATCTCATTACCCACCTACCCCCAATCCTCCAACCTGAACTTCTCATGCAGGGGACTGCTCTTAGTGTAGTGGGTCGAAAAGAAAACTCTCTCCCTGATGCTCTCTCTCCTATTCACAGTTTCCTTAGTGTGGCCCTGCTTCTCTTAGGACAAATTGTAGAAGTCACAAAGCTGTGGTTTGTCATTCCTAAAAGTAATGCAAATAACCTCTGATTAACAAGAGAGGTGATCACAGAAAGTGAAGTGAGAAAAATTGACCAGACATTGATTCTTTTTAGCAGGCCCCAGACTTAGTACATGCCTCCTGAGGATATACTGCTGCCTTCATTGTCCTAGAAAGGGAACCATCACCACCTACCTTTGGTCTTAGACAACTCAATCCCATATCTATAAAGGTTAGGGCCTGACAGGAAAGTGAAACTGGGAAACACGTAGAACCTGGGGACAAACTTGTGGATTCTCTGCCAACCAGTGAGGAGTAATTAGAAACTTTAGCTGTGGCCAGAAATAACCTTTAGGAAAAATAAAAGAGACACCAAGAAACTCTCAACTGCTATGAAATTATGTACTGCCTTCTTTCTAGTCACCCTCAGCCCCAGTTAACCACTCTACTTACAACCATTGCTGGACCATTGATCTTTTTGTTCCCACCTTTCATTGTAAAGCAGTGCTTGCTCAGCTGCCTACATGACTATGTAAAATAGAGAGGGACTTCAGTTAAATACTAGTGCTGAGGGGACAATATACTCTCTGCCCCAAAATGAGTCCACTATTTGACTCAAGCAGTGGGGAATGTAACAGATCTCCAGACCTTTACACACCTGATACTATGTTACAGGTGCCACTCTGACCTTAAAACCCAGCACGCAGACCACAACACTTGCCAAAATCGAAGCAAAGATCAAGTCCGCAGTGCAAGAAAACTCCTCATGTAAAATGTCCCTAAATGTATTAACCTTGCTTCTTGTCTTTCGTGGACACTTCTTCCTAAGGAGGTGTGCTGACCAGGATATGCTTTCTGTTCATAGAAGACCAAGAGCTGTAAGTCTCGGGGTTACATGATTCGGGCAAGTTCCATGTGCTGCCAGTGGCTGCCAATAAAGACTCTCTTTTTGACTTTGAGAGTGTCCACGTGGTGATCTCTGGTGAGCTTACCTCATAACAGGATCAAAATAGCACCTTATTTCTCCAAGTATTGAAGTACAATTCTTACAGGAAATCCACGGGTTATGGGTTGACTTTCTAACTACCTCATAGGGCTTTAGCAGAATTAAAATAATGGTTGTAAATAGTTTAGCGTAGATCTATCACATAGTAACATTGGCTAAACATTAGCCAATGCTAATATTATCAGAAAAGGGAAAACTGAGTTATACACCAACTGTGAGAGGTTTTTTTGTTTTTTTTAATTGAAAAAACTCCACCACCTATCCAATCTTGTAAGAGCCAAGAGAACCATACCCACCCTTCCTGCTTCCTCCTCCCTGTCTGGATCTTCTTTGACTCAACTTTTCTCATACAACAGCTGGGATTCTTTATTCTATTCACCTGCCACAAATTATCATTCTACGAGAAAGCCCACTTATCTGCACTCAAACTCTGAGTTAATTTTTGGCCTATTCTTTGAAAATTTCCAACAGGGATTTTTGCTGTCTCTATAATTATATACAAACACTCTTACAAAAATTCAACATCAGCCTGATATTGTGGTTGATAATGCCCCTTCACAGTGGCACCATTATACCTCCAATGACAGGATGCTGGCTGAAGTGGTTCTCTCCAAACCACAAAGAGAGACCCTTTGACAACAGGTAAACACTACACAACTATTCATTAGAACCTGAATATAGCACACCATCACCACAGGGTAAGTCAGCTTAAAAATCATAAATGTCAAGACATAATTAGCTTAAAGGTCAGGTTTAATTACAATTGTTGAACTGAAATATGGTAATTACTGAAATCATGTCGGAAAATTATTTTAATGGTTTGAAATGTTTTGTTGGTGCCTTTGTTTCTATGAAATGGTGGTTCTTGATGCTTGATTGAAAAAAAAAAATAAAGAAGAATGAAGGGGTTTTGCTTCCCTGCATGGATAGGAGTGCAGAGAACAAAACAGAGGCTGATGAAAAAGGTCTGTCGACCCAAACAGCTCCACAGAACAACTGGTCCATGTTTTGGTGTTATTAACCATTTTCTGATAATCATACTCTGGATATAGTTTTAGTGGAGCTTACAGGGAAGCTCAGTGTGGTACACTGTAGCAACGACGGGCGAGCACACTCATCATTTGCTCTGTTGGTTTAATGGCAAAACAAATCAATAAACAAATAACTAGTGAGAAAATAACTCAATAAAGAGAAAAGGTTGTTTTACCTGTAGGATTTCTGAGCTTTCTAATGGGACTATTTATTGGCTCACCTACCTATTTTTCTTGTGTATTTTTTTTTAATTAATCCTCTCTCTCCTTTGGGCTTCCAGGGACTAGAAGGTTTGAATAATCTTTCATTTAATTTCATATTTATGTACTTTCTTGTTTCAGAATAAGCCATAATAACGTTCAAAGTTCGGTTCAGCCTTAGAAACAAAATATAAATAAAAGCTTCTAAGAAATCTAAGTGATGTGATGATATGCAGCAAATTATCACTATCTTCACAGCCCTGGTTGAAAAAAAAAAAACCAAGTCCTTGGGAAGATTTAGTCTGAATACTGATGCATTTCCAGGGGGAAGAAAGGAAGCCTTATCCAGTGGAGCTCTCAGATGGAGATTAGTGCTCCTGAAGAGAACTAAAACATCAATTGCTGGAGGAAAAAAAAAATGTTAAAATGAGGCAGAAACCTACAGAATGTGTTTTGTCAAAATGGAGAACAAAGAGCTAAGGAAACTGTGCATTCCTATCTGAAACACACACTGAGGAAGACAGTTTTCGTTAAGAGAAGAGAAACAGCATGACACCAAAGCATTCAAATAGCTCCAAAAAAGCCCACCGGAGACAAGAGCCTGAACAGAGCCTTCAGCGCAGACAAGGCGAGGAGAGTCCACACTCTGCTGTTCTTCAATGCTGAAAAAAAAAAAAGAGAGAGAGAAAATGACATTTAATTAAGAGTTGCCTCCCTTCCAGGTACTCATGACATTGGAATAAGCCTGGACATAAGGCACTATAGCTGACATCAACATAGTTCACCCATGAAGTCATTTTCTTAAGATTTACAGCCCATTGTATGGGAAAAGTGAAAATTCATGACAGCTTTCCATCTGGCAAGCCAGATCATTAGTATTCACACTGATAGCAGAAATGATTTAAATTTCATAATCTAAGTGGAGATGTGCATCAAAAATTTCTTCGAAAATGTGTCTAATAGCTCTAACTGATTTCTTTATTAGACTCTGCCTATGAGAAAAAACTGTCAGATAGCAATGAAGAAGTCATCAAATGTTAATTTGGGTCTATTCCACAGATAGAAATTCATGATATGTAGTGGCAGCATTGTGGTTGAAACCCCCACTCAAGTTTCTCTGAAAGAGATGTAGTAAACTAACTAGACTTCATTGCTTCTAAAATGAAAGTTGATTGCCTTGTTTGATCTGGTTACAGCCGGCATTTCCAGTCATAATGATGATTATTTATTAAATACCAATCGCTATTTTGGGGCAATGGAGGAAGGAGAAAGTGCAGCCGTTGGCATGTGTTGTTCAGGGCTGATGAATAAATCCTGTTAACAGAGAGGAAGAAATAAGTGTAAATCTCCCAGCACAGGAGAACGACCGTGCCATCCATTTTTCTGAATTAAAGTGCACTGTCACTGCAAAATGCCCTCGTGTTGTTGGAACAGAACTGTGTATGAAGATAAACCTTTGAAAGCATAGATAGAGAAATGCTTAAAACAAAAAGAAATGTGACTTGAAAACAAGCGTAAGACCTGGACTACCCTTATCCAGCAGTGAGCACCACTTTAAAAATATGCTTAATTTTAAAAGAGGTTAATACAATCCCAGAGGTTCTTGTACAATGCTGCAGAAATAAAGAAAAGAGCAAGAGTACCAATTCAGAGGACAGGCTGAAATTAAATTTAGCTGTAGCACATTTTCACTCTGTGACCTTGAGCAAGCTATTTATCCTCTCTAGTATGCTACTCCCCATCTGGAACATACCTACCTCTATGAGGTTGTTAAGATTCGAAGTGGGATGCTCTATATGAAGGTCCCAGCACAAAGAATTCTTAGGGCTGCAAACATTATGGGCTTTCTGCAAAACTGAAAATAGGGAGTACTTTGTGCTTCTTCTATACCCCCATACCCATGAACTTGGCTGTAGGAACGGAAGGAACAAGACGTGACAGAAAGCACTGTTAGTGTCCAAAATTGACCCATCCCTTCTTTACTAAGGAACAGCAAATTATGCAGATTGCTTACATCGAGTGTATCCGGTTAAATAGAGCCTTCCATAATCCTGGGTCAATAATGAAAATTGGTTTCACATGGGGCATAAATGATCCTAAAAAGTACTATCTACCAAACATTTTTGGTCCTCTGTCCTCTGTCCACAGGTCAGCCTGCATCACTAGGCTTCCCTGGGTTATGATGGGATCATGTTATTAGCTATAATTAATTCATCAGGTATGTGAGTGATGTTAGGATTGAAAAGCCACGGGGCTTAATGACCATGCATGTTTAAGGTCTTGCCTGATTTCTCATCCTGAGAGAGTAGACAAAGGTCTAAGCCAATTTTTAATAGACATGGTAAATGTCAATAAGAATATAGGGTTGCTACATGGCTCTGACATTTGAAAACAGCTAGTTCTCACAGCAGGCATTGAACTATCCTGACCAACACTCACCAGGCACTTTCTACAGTAACACAGATAAATAAATAGGAGACAAAGAGAAAGATGCCCCCATTATTCCAAATATTTGTGCAACACTGCAAACACTGACTTGTACTTGAGGTAGAAAAGGTTACCAAAGTAGACCTCAGAGAGGACTTAATGCTTTAGCTGAATCATGCTCTTAAAATATTTCAGTGGCTTATCAAACCAATTGGAGGAGAGGCTGTATAAACCATCTCTAACAGAAAGAAGATTGAAAAGGCAGAATGTGGTAAAAGGTTAGTATTCTAGGTCTGTTCTTGAGAGGCAAACAAATGAGACCTAATATGGAGTTTGGACATTTTCTCGCAAGACAGTTTTTTCCATTGTAAACCTGTGTTTTGTTAGTAAAATTCAGGGAACTCTGATAATTTCCAAGTCACAGAAATAATAACATTATTTAAAAAATTGATGGCAATTGAATTCTCAGAGTATTGAATGACATGGAACCTGGCTGCTGAGGGCATGTGACGCAGCTCTTTCTATTCCACTCAGGAAAGTGAATCTGTGAAGTTCATACCTACAAAATTAATCACTAGCCATCTTTAACACGTCAGCTCAGTTTGTGTTACATATTTCCCAAGCCATCCTGACACACTGATATTTCCTAAAAGTCATCCTCAGCTGTGGTTCAAGGAGCTTTCCAAGGTCTTTACTAGATATGGGCATAGGAAAAAAGTGTCAAGGAAGTGAGGCACATAAAATAGATAACTTCATAAGGAAAAACAAAATAGCAGGATACCTAGAACAATCCTGTACAATAAAAGAACTTCTAGAGGTATCAGCATCCCTGATTTCATGCTGTCCTACAGAGCGGTAGTAATCAAAACTGTGTGGTATTGATATAAAAACAGACAGGGTGATCAGTGAAATGGACTCAAAGACACAGAAATAAACTCACATACCCTACAGACACTTGATTTTTGACAAAGAAGCCAAAATAATACAGAGGAAAAAATGAAATCATCTTCAACAAATTGTGCTTGAATCTGCATGTAGAAGAATACAAATAAATCCATATTTATCACTTTGCACAAAACTCAAGTCCAAGTGGATCAAAGAAGTCAGTATAAAACCAGACATACTAAATCTAATAGAAGAGAAAGTGGGAAATAGCTTTGAACATATTGGCACAACATTAAAGGGCAAAATGGCAGCCTACAGAATGGGAAAAAGATCTTCACCAACCCTATATCCAACCAAGAACTAATATCCAAAACAAATAAAGACTCAAGAAATTAGACACCAACTATTAAAACATGGGATACAGAGCTAAACAGAGAATTCTCAACAGAGAAATCTTGAGTGGCTGAGAAGCACTGAACGACATGTTCAACCTCCTTAGCCATTAGGGAAATGCAAATCAAAGTGACTCTGAAATTCCATCTTACACCAATCAGAATGGCTAAGATCAAAAAGTCAAGTGACAGCCATGTTGGTGAGGAAGTGGAGCAAAGGGAACACTTCTCCATTGCTGATGTGAGTCAAACTTGTACAACTACTTTGGAAATCAAGTTGGTAGTTTTTCAGATAATTAGGAATAGTTCTACCCCAAGACACAGCAATACCACTCCCAGGTATGTAGTCAAAAGATGTCCTACTATGCCACAGGGATACTTGCTCAACTATGTACATATCTGCTTTATTAATAATAACCAGAGACAGAAAACAACATACATGTCCCTCAACTGAAGAATGGATAAAGAAAATGTGGTACATTTGCACAATGGAATACTATTCAGCTATTAAAAACAAAGCAACGTTCTCATTGTAGGAGGGGAAGAGAGGATAGGATAGGGGGTTTCCAGGAGGGGGGAAACCAGGAAAAGGGATAACATTTGAAATGTAAAGAAAATATCCAATAAAAAAGAAGCAAACAAACAAACAAAGGCATTGCAAAATTTTCAGGCCAATAGAGGGAAATAGAAAATATCCTGTGAGGTAACCCAGACCCAGAAACATGTATGGTATGTACTCACTGGTAAGTGGACATTACCCATAAAATACAGCATAACCATGTTACCCAAAGAAACAAAGCAATAAGAAAGGCCCAAGGGAGGATGCAGGAATCTCATTCAGAAGGGGAAATAAAAAAGACCTTGGAGGTGGATAGAGGGAGGGAACTTGGTGGGAGAATGGATGAGGAAGTGAACTTGGATGGGGATCAGGGGTGGAGAGGGCTGGGAGACAGAACAGAAATTGGTGGAAGGCATCTCGGGGACCAGCTGGAGACCTGGGACAGGGGAGGTTCCTGGGAGTCTGTGGAGGTGACCCTAGCTGAGACTCCTACCTGCAGTGGATATGGAGACTCAAGTGGCCACTTCTGTAGCCAGTGTAGGACTTCCAGTGGAGAGATAGTAATAGGCTTATGTTTTTCAAAACCTACTTTGATAAGTGTACTTAAATGCTTTAACCATCCTTCTAGGCCACTACCACCAGAGAGAGTGGAAAGGAAAGGTTAATAGGGTAATAGAGGATGTGGACCTGTTAGAAAGAGTTCCTTGGGTGTGAATCCAATCTGCATTGTCAGGATATCAGCAATTCAGCTTGCATGAGTCAGCAGCGGTAGCTCTATCCATTCATGAATGAGCAATGGCAGTTCAATCCAGAAGAAATCACAAGGCTCTACCAATCGG
>JADRCD010238946.1:0-18636 GCA_019843815.1 Montemys delectorum
GGCCGCTTAGTGAGTACTAAGTGGTGAGTCTGCACACTGGGCCTTCTCACCTATGCAAATCATTTTAAACCCCTCCCCTGGGAACTAAGCCAGACATGCTTAGGATCTGAGCTGCTGAGAGATGCAAAGCACAGGGGTTAAAGCCAGTGCAAAATGAAACAGCAATGGGTATGTGGATAATAGATTACAAAAAATAACTTTTAGAAAGTAAGAACATTGATCACTTTGAAATACAGTCATTTCTCGTGAAATGTGTACAAGACAATAACTAAGTCATTTCCCTCTGATGTAGTAGGAGACAGGGAGAGATATGTCATGCGCACCCTGAAATACACTCATTCCTTTTGTTTGACCAAAGAAGAGACTGCAATCTCTTTAAGCAAAATAGCAGGAACTCACTGATTTCACGCCACATTTTCTTGCATCTTAATTTCTATACATTTGGAAAGCCATACACAATTAATTCATATTATTTCCTTTATCAGAATTTATTGTTCATTAATAGTTGTTCTACAGCCTGGTAAACATTGTCTTATTGATTGAAATGCCAGGGTAATTGGGGCTGGAGAAATGGCTCAGTGGTTAGGAGTCCTTTCTGCTTCTGCAGAGGATGAGTTCAGTTTCCTAGCACCTACATTGGGCAACTCACAACTCCAGCTCCAGGAGATCCAATGCCTTCTTCTGACCTGTCATGTTGCACACACACACACACACACACACACACACACACACACAAATAAAAACAAATGGTGGATCTTTTAAAATTAACAAGATAAAATGCCAGACTAGGGTAAGACAGAATAAAAATCACAAGCATTGACCTCAAAACTCTCAAAATAAGATCTCAAAAATGGTTCATGTTATTTTCTCTTATTTAATCCTAGAAAAAAATCTATTATAATCGTGATTTAATGCAAAGCAAGAACAGCAAAACCTAATGGTGTGATTAAATGATTAATCTTAAAATGATAGTAAAAAGTTATAAAGACATCAGATTACTTCAGACTGACTTATAATTCAATAAAAGCTCATTAAAACCAAAACAAGAATTGAAAATTTTAAATTAGCTCATGCCAAAATGGTTACTGTAATATAAAGAGAGTAGAAAGATCAAGACAACTCTTGAAGAACAGGAGTTGGGCCACTCCTGTATCCTGGGGTTATCTTGAAGACATAGCAGGGCTGGTGGGGCAGGTGGGGGTATGTAGAGGATGAGGGCAAAGGAATGTGATGTCATGATGATACCTGGGAAATGAAAAATCATGCACTAGTGTAACATCTGAGAGAGGCTGGCAGAGTCCAGGAAACAACCAGTGCACATGGCCAGGTGATTGTTGATGGACAGAAGGCAGAGGAATAGAGAGCAAGTCACCTTTGATAAGTGCTTCTGAGAGTACAGGAAACACAGGTAGACAATGAACCTTGACCCCAGTCTTGCCCTCTATACAAAAACAAACACCAGAAAAAATATAGGCGGGAATATTTGTCAAAGAGCACACCTAGTGAAGCCCACACATCCTTAAGATGAGTTTCACAATGGACTTCCTGGGTAGGAAAAACAAAAGACACAAAGTCGGGTAGGTGGGGGGCGGGGACTCTAGAAGATGCTGTGGGAGGGGTGGTTATGATCAAAACACATTGCAGAAAACTCTCCAATAACTCATTTAAAGGCAAAAAGAAAAACAATGAGAGAGAGAAAGCTTGCGTAGATACAGCACAAAACAGGACACCTAAAAGAAAACATTAATAATGAGGTTTTTACAAAGACAAAGACTTTTCACCTTTTGTAAGACATAGTTAAAAGAGTGTAAAAACAAGTTATGGACTGAGAAAAGATATCTATCCACCAATCACATGTGCTGGGTTGCTGGTCTGTGTAACGGAGGCTATCTCTGGAGATCTCTGGCCCAGCCAGGTGGGAGGGTTCAAGAGAAGCAGGAAAGGGCATGAACAGGGAGGGGGAATTGCCTCCTTGTCTCTGCCACCTCTGTTGCTGCTGCCCCAGAAGCCACTGATACTCTGAGACACAGAGCTGAGCTGAGCTGGGGAGGGGTGGGGGTGGGGGGTTGCTGGCTAGAGTGCAGAACGCAAGCAGAGTGCAGGGGAGCTGCTGGTAGCAAACACTTCCAGAGAGGTTTCTCTTCCCAGGCGGGGTTAGAGGTCTCTGAGTAATGCTCACACACCTTTATCCCTTCTGGATAGGATCTTTATGTACAGTGTTGGGGTGGTTTGGGATGCTTCCGTTTGCCTTGGTCTGAGATGTTAGGGATGACATGGGGAGGGGCTTGGGGGTACAGCCCCTACATGATTGATGGCCACAATTCTCTTTATGGGGGGGGGGTGTTGCCTGTGGTTACATGACAGGGGCCTGGTGCCAGGAGCAGGCGAAGCTCCTAGCATCCCTTCAGTGTCCCCAGGGCTTCAAGCCTTAGCTCAGCCTTACCAGGTTTCCTCTCATGGTAAACACTCTAAACAACTTGTGCTCACAATGAATGAGGAATTATAAGAAAGGCAAGACAGAAAGTGTCTGTTTAGGCACTCTGTTTAGACAGATGAGTTTCAACTTTGCGGATGAAGGGTGGCCCCACATGGCTAGTTTTTGTAGAAACCCAAGTTCTAAGAAAGGAAGCCCAGAGTGCAATAGCAGCCCAGGTCTGTTGGAAGGACACGTCCCCATCTCAAACAGACACAGCAGAGACAGTCAGGATTATGATTTACCAATAACAATGAATCATTCCTGGTGAGAGTCCAACATGGTGCAGCTCTCTGGAAGACTCTGAAGTGGTTTCCTATGTCAAGCCTATGCCTAAGCCTTCCAAAACATCAGTTATACCATAGGCACTTCAGAAAAGGAAAGAACAAAAGGTTGATTACACAAGAAAGTCTGAAGAAACATATTTCTGGTAGGTCATTCAGAACTGAAAGGTGAAGGAGCCAACCAAAATGGTCTTTAATTTGAGAATGGAGTTAAAAAAAATCTAAAGCTGTGGTATATCCATACAACAGAATATTACTCACCAATAAAAAGAAAACTTCTACTGACACAATCTGTTATGTGAATAAACTTAAAATATGAGAAGTGAAAGAATGTAGATTTTAAATGCTACATATTATGTGATTTAATTTACAAGGTATTTTTCACAAGTCAAAAGAGAGAGAAATAGTTACTTCCAGGGCCAGGGGCTTGGCTTGACTATGAAGTGATATTGAAGGTTGAAAGCTGGATAAAGGTTACTTGATCACGGACTCTGTCAAAGATCACAGAGCCATACACTAGAAATCACGACTGACTTTCCTAACTGTAAAACGATGCTTTAACTTAAAATGTATTAAAACAATCAGTTCTTTTTCCAGCTTGGGCTTTTGGGTTAATTTGTTCAAAACAAAGAATATAATAACTCCTCTAAGTAGAAAAATCACTTTCTTGCCCCCCCCCCCGCCCCCCGCCAAGAGAAACAGTGTTGTGCTGACAAAACCTCTTTGGCTAATCCTAGAGAGAAATAAAGGAAGCAGACACTACCGATTCCAAACGATGCAGGAGTGTAAATACGCAAAGTGAGCTGAGAACAGCGCCTGGACTCTTACCAAGAGTCAGCTAACAAAGACAAGTGTCTCTACAGCTCAGCTCATCTCTCCTAAATCTTGAAAATGTATTTAGGCAGTCCACTGAAAACAGCTCAGTTCCTTATTTCCTAAAACACACACGAATTAAAAAATACACTGGCCTGTGTAGATCTTGCTGTGTAAGTATGTGTTCAGTGCAAGGGAGCTCCAGAATTATAGGTTAGGTTTGGAGACTGGAGAAGGGGCAATACTAGAGGCAGGGGCAGGAGAGATAAGGCAATGGAGAGGAATATTTGGGTATCAAACAGGTATCTGACCTCCCTCTTTCTTATCAGACCCTTCCCTGACATTACATCCCACACACACACATAGGAACATCACACACAGTCAGCTAGAGCAAAGGTTAAAGGTCAGCTTGCCTAAGTGGAAAAGGGAAACTCTAGTCACCAAACCAAACCAAACCAAACCCAAACAAACAACAGTCCCCTTCAGGACAGGGAGCTGTTATCCTGCAACTGCTTTTCACCAGAGCTGTTAAAATCACCGCAAGCATGGAATATTTAGAGTTCTATAAAAGAACAAAGAACCAAACTATATAATAAAAATACTATTTATAAATGAGATCCAAAGATAATACTGACTTCTCATAATTGGACATCGAGATGTAATGTTTAACAGTATTAAGAATTCACTGTGGGGCCAGTTAAGATGTTTCAATGGGTAAGAAATGGGTAAGATGTCACCAAAACCAGCCACCTAGCTTTGATCTCCACGACCTATATAGTAGGAGAGAACTGACTCCTGCAAGTTGGTCTCTGACCTTTACATGCATGATACACACACACACACACACACACACACACACACACACATACACACAGTCAAATAATGGTATGTTGCATTCTTGGCGATGCTCTTGAGTGGAACTCAAAGTCAGGTGTCAGTTTCACACTGAAAGAAGAGCTATGGGTGGGGTTTCGGCCCATGCTCCACCACTGAAGCTCAGTATATTTTCACGCACTCCTTAACTTGTCTGTACCCAGCCAGCTTCACTCTGTACTCTGACACAGTCTACCACAAACTCCTCCCCGATCCATTGCTATGTAGTCGGCAGGTCAGAAAGTAGAGATTTGACACACATGACAGAAGGTCAGGTCTCTCACTTCACAGGTCTCAGATCTACCCATTGAGCCTCCTTAGGTCTGGGATGTCTAGTAGCAATTCAAAAAGAATATGTTTTTCACAGATAGGAGTTTATTCCCAGGTCAGCAACTTAAATATTCATGCATCGTTCATTAAAACTCATCCAACCAATATTTATCAAGGACCTACTAATAGATTCCAGCCAGTTTCCTAGGAATTGGGACTAAACAATCAGAGGGCCAGACTCACTAACAGGGGAGAGAGAAAAATATCTCAACAAAATGATTCAATGACCAGCAGAGAAGATAAATATTTCTGAAGGAAAACCTGAAGCATTTAGCAGTAGTCTGATTTCAGAGGCACACTGTGTATGCTTATGCTGCCAATAAAAGATAGAACTGACGGAAGAAATTCTGCTTACACCTCTTCTGGGCAGCATAGTGGAATTCAAATGAGATGGAAATGTGCTGCCTTGTCACAGGCTCCCAACAAATCACTTCATATCATTTCAGCTTTCCTGGACTGCTTACTCTCCCGAGTCCTCATACCCATATAGATGCAAACGAGCAGTTTTTCCTTGTTTCTTTTGTTGGCTGCGATGGTATCTCACATATCCCAGACTGGTCTTGAACTCACGGTATAACTGAGAATCTGAGGATGACCTTGAACTCCTGATCCATCTGCTTCTGCTTCCCAAGTGCTGGGATTACTAGTTTATGCCACTCTCTCTATACACACATATACGTACATACATACATATATATACACATACATATGTATGTGTATGTATATGTATGTATGTACACTCACACACACACACACACACACACACACACACACACACACTCACACACACATATATATGGTATGTGGAACTGGCAATGGAACCCAGGATTTCCCGAGTGTTAGGCAGGCAAGTTGCATCCACAGCGGCTGTGTCCTGGTTCTGTTGTTTGGGTCCAGATTTGTGTTTGCTCTCCCATTTTCTCTATTCTCCAGAAAACACGTCTCTACAAAATAGCAGTTGTTAAGACTGTCATCCTCAGACCACAGGGGATCCCAGATTTACAAGAGGATGGAATTGTCAGAGCCTATCAGTACAAACACTGGCCCTGACAACTCCAAATGACCTAAACGGCTTTGCCCACCGCCATGTTTTCTGTGTCAGACCCCGGAGCTCAGCTGGGTCAGAGCTGTGCAGAGGGAAGGGTACTTTGCGGAGGCATCCACTTTACAGCTTTTTCTGACGGCTATCGTCAGTAACGTTCCTTTCCACCAAGTCTGGTTTCATCTGTCTTATACTTGTATCACTCTCTGAGCTAGCTGTGTGTGTTTGCAATAGAAATGAGGAGGGCCAGAATGGCGGTGCACGTCAGCTTATCAGATTAAAACAGAGAGATTGATTTTTACCTTTGAAATAGGCAGCTGGCTAGAAGGCTGTCTCTTCTACTTTCTCTGCTTTGAGATTCTTGGGCCGCGTGCTCTAGACCCAAAGAGAAGGGGTGGGTGGGTGGGTGTAGGCAGAACATGACTCTATTTATGGCAATGGCTGCACTGAACAGCGAACAATATTAAGTGTCAGGGTGATGTTTAATTACTTATGTTTAGTGGATGGATTACCTAGCCAACACTTACTACAACTTAGCCAATTTTCTTGTTAAACTTCTCTTACCTTATTTCTCACCATAATCTCCAGCTCTGTATACACACACACACACACACACACACACACACACACACACACATGGGGGGGGGCTGGGGTTTCAAAAGTTCATAAGGGACAAAATTAAAAACTATTTTTTTATTTTAAAAATTTTATTAAAAAGGAAATATGGGCATGAGGGTAAGATGAAGGCTGGTTGGAAAAAAGAAGGCTGTTGGTGGGAATAAGTGGGTGGGGCATGAATGCTGGGAGTAGACATTCAATGGGATCACAATGCATTTTACAGAAATGTGACAGTGAATTATATTTTAATGAAAAACAATCAATTACACAGAACAATAAAAAATGTTTGATTAGAAAAAAAGTGTGGTGTATGTGCATGTGCATGTATATGCATGTGTGTGTATATGCGTGTGTGTGTGTGTGTGTGCATGTGTGTATGTGTGTGTACGTGTGTGTGTGTGTGTGTGTGTGTGTGTGTGTGTGTGTGCTTTTCCCTGGGAGTGCAGCAGAGGGCACCAATTCCCTGAAGCTGGAGTTACTAGTGTTTGTGAGTCACCTGATGTGGGAACTAGGAACTGGAATCAGGTCCTCTGGAAGATCAGTGTTCACTTTTAAACTCTGTCATATCTCTTATCAAAGAAACAGAAAATTTAAAGACTTTTTTTCTTATTGACATTGTGAGAATAACATACAGCTCAGGCACACAATTCATATTCTTCAGGGGAATAAACCAAGAGTTTATTCACTTATAGCTGTTTCCAAATTCAGCTTCAATCATTATGCATAACTATAATTAATTCTCATATATATGTACATACATACATAATATATATGTATTTAGAATTGTCTCTGTAATTGTTGATAGTTCTTTTTAATAAAAGCAAAGCAAATTCTACATGCCTAGAAATACTTAGTGAGACTGGCATAAGAAGAGATTATTGCTAAATTAAAAGGAATTTTAACAGCCACATAACATTATTATGATGTATTATCATATACTCCATTATTTTGAAGGAGTCTTACTGCTCTAAGGAGTAAAAAAAAAGGCACCTTCTGACAACTTCTTAAACTCATAAGCACTTTCCCGTGGCTAAGCATGGCGTACAGAACACCATTCTTCCACTGACAGTGACTTATGACTAGGAATATTCCATTACCACTGCCTCCCACTTAAATCACTAAGAGACCCAAACAGAATTCTAGAACTTCATTTTTTTATTATTTTGCATGTATTGTTTTACCTGTCTGTTGTATATGTACCAGGTGTATGCAGTACCTGTGAATACCAGAAGAGGGCATCAGATCCTCTAGTACTGGAGCAAGTAGCACTATAGGTGCTGGGAACTGAACCTGGGTCCCTGCCAGAGCCCTAGAGCTTTTAACCACTGAGCTATCTCCCAGAACCCTATATCATAAATCCTAATGCAGTTTTATCATAAACAATAATATTACTAAATTTCTTAATTTTTTTCAAGCATGAAAACAAAAAGACTAGTTATGATAAAGAATTAATTTTTCTTCTAAATTGATGTACTGTCACTTAACTCTCTCTCATAGATGAATATTATGGATACTGACCTTGCTTTATAGGACTTTTATTACTATGAGAAAAGCCTAGTTCTTTAAAAATATCTTTATTTCCCTTTTTTTCTCATAAGCACATTTATTTCATCGTGAATAGAGACATCATCAAGGAAGAAAAAGAAAGGCCTTTTCTCCCTTTCCCACAGTTCCAAGCACTTGCCTCCTGTTTTACTTTCATTTTGTGACTGTGATAAAAAGTTGGTATTTAAAAGCAACTTAGGGGGAAAGGGTTTACTGGCTTACAGTTAGGGGTTACATCCATCACTGAGAGCAAGTCGAGGTGGGAACTCAAGCTGTTCATCACATCATGGCTACAGGCAAGAACAGAGAAAATGAGTGTACGTCGTCATACCTGCTCATCCTTGCTCTCAACTAGCTCATGCTCCTTTATACAGTTTAGGACGGCTTGCCTAAGGAATGGAGCTGTGCATAATGGGCAATTAAATATCAAGACAATCCCTGTTAGACACACTCCTACCCAAGACGCTCTCATCTAGATAATTTTGCATTATGGCTCTCTTTCCAGGAGATTCTAGGTCGTTTCAAGTTGATGGTAAAACCTAGGCGGCATGCTCAGCTGAGCTATTGAACCTCTCTGATCCTGGTTCCCAGAGAACTGGGAACTAGTGTCCACTGACCCAAAGCTCTACAAATGCAGCCAGATAGTGTATTTCAACTAACGTGGAACTTAACTTGTAAACCCTCTGAAAGAGGGAAAAGAAGAAAGAAAGGAAAGAAAGAGACGGGGAGGTAGAGTGAGAGAGACACGAAAGCATGGACGGAAGGCCAGCTGCTCCATTTTCTAGTGTCTTAGAGGTAATCTCAAAGGGTCACACATTCTAATGAAAGAGAACACCCAACAAGTTCTAGTATAAGAATTACAGGTGAATTTCTAAGTGAACATGGAGGATGTATCCATGGTTTTTTTTTTGTTTTTGTTTTGTTTTGTTTTGTTTTGTTTTGTTTTCAGTACTTCTGAGCATGCGCACTGGCTTTAGCCGCGTTGGCGTTCTGTGCTAGGTCTGGTCTGCATCACCTTGGTAAGTTGGCTCTTTTTGTTGTATCCGTCTGGGTGGATGCTCCCAGCGTCCACCATTTGACTAACAGATGAAGTAAGACACAAGGTAGGGGATGAGTGTGCTAAAGTCACACACACACAGTAGTTAATGCCACTGAGATCTAAGCACGTCGGCGCTACTAACCATTCCCTTATCTACCAGGTTGGGTAGCAGCATCAGAAACAGGGAGGAACACAAGTTTTCCTAGGAGAAAGCACCATGAAAGTGTGGTCAGTTGTGTGCTGTAGTTTTACGTCAATTTGACACAGCTAGAGTTATCCGAAAGGAAAGAACGACGACAGAGAAAAATGCCTCCAAAAGATCTGGCCGTGGGGCATTTTCCTAATCAGTGATTGATGAGTGAGGGCTTAGACCATTGTGAGTGGGGCTATCCCTGGGCTGGAGGTCTTGAGTTCTATTAGAGAAGAGACGAGCAAGCCATGGAAGCAAGCCAGTAAGTAGCACAGCTCCATGGCCTCTGGACCCCTTCCTGCCCTGTTTGAGTTCCTGTCTTGAGTTCTTTCAAGGATGAACAGTGATGTGGAAGTGTGAGACAAACTAAGACGACCACAAAGTAGACCTAAGGGGACTGCAGGGGACAGTGTGGTTCTTCCTCCCTCTGCAGTGCCTGTTTCTAGCTTTGCCTTCCTCCCACAAAGCTCCTAGCTCCTGCCGGGTTCTTCCGCCAGAGAGTGCTGTCCGATGGCTGAGTACTGAGTGCTAGACCTAGAAAGATGCAGAAGGAAGCAAGACCTTGCTGCCTCCAGGAGCAACTGTCTGGGAAGAGACATGGAGGGAACCTGGGGGCTCTGGGGAGTGAAAGGTCTAAATCAGAACCCTGGGTGCTGTCCTGTAAGTTTTCACCTCAGAACCCCGGGAGCTATCCTGGAAGTTTTCACCTCTTCCTCCTTGTTTTTCCTTTTTCTCTCCTTCTCTTTCTTTCTTTTAACATCCATTATAAAATCTTTACTTTATTCTCTTGCCCGCAGTAATTATAAAGCTTGTCTCAAGAGATTTACTGTGGTGTTAGGTCAAAACTGGACAGACACGTGTCTTGAACATCACTGCCATGGTCAACCTGAATAGTGGTGAACAACCAGTGAGAGGTATTTCTCATTGACCAACAGGAATTCAATGGCTCCAAAGACTGAAGTTTCAAGCTGGGACTGAAATGCAGAGCCTGCAAGCTGGTTTCTTTCTCTTACACAGCTTGGCTTTCCCAGAAGCTCCATATTCCCAGGCAGGCTCAGCTCTTGTGGAAGAGAAATGTCTTCTCTCTCCAAGACCACAGTCATGCAGAAGAAGCCTCTGACAGCTGCTCCAGTTAAATCTAGAGCTGTGGGGGGAGGGGGAAGATAGGATCACTTGTACCAGAAACACACACACATTAACCTTACAAAGGGGGAGAAAGGAAGAATAGACACTCATGCGAATTACTAACATGAACTGAGCACCTTTGTTTTCCACTAGAATTTAAGTGAGCAAGGGGCTTGCTGTAGCAGCAGTCAAGTTCTCACTGAGGAGATGATCTGATATTGATTAGTTAGGTCTTAAAGGACTGTCAAGGCAGTCTGAAGATTTCCTTTTCAAAGGGCCAAGAAGCATTATTAGCCACATCCATGAAGTGCTTTCCAGAAGGATAGCCTTGTAATTAAAAAACTATTTATTTAGTTATCGTGCATGTGGAGACACATGGGCCAAAGTGTGTCGTTTGTAGCTGTCAGTTCTCTCTGCCCGTTTGCGGCTTCCAGAAAGATAACTCGGGCTATCAAACATGGCAGCAAGTGCCTTCACCCACCGAACACTCATGCCACCCCCAGAATATAATTTTTATACTGTGAGAAAGCATGTATTGACCAAGTTCAATTAAAGAAAGCATTTTAGAGTAACCTTCTTTATTAATTCCTTAAAATTTATGCCCCCTGCCAACACACAGAATAAAGTGCATATGTCCTATTTGGCCTTAAAGTGGGATTTCTCTAAGAACAAGGGTCCTCCCTCCTAACACATGCTGATGAGCTGAGCAGTTTAAGGATGGATAAGTAGCTGAAGGAAGGTGCATGACTACAACCCCAGCACTTGGGGGGCTGGGGGAAGGGAAGCAGGAGTTCAAGGTAACCTTGACTACATAGTGAGGTCTCATGAACCCTGTGAACTACAAAGACAAAGAAAAGAAAGGACAGGACAAGAAAGAGAAGGGTAGGGAGGGGGGATTAAAGAGGCTTCATGCCTAAGTTTCTTTAAGTTCTTAAACACAGCATGAAAAAGAAAAACAGAAAAAAAGGAAGAAAGAAGTTGAAAGGGGAAAAAGAGAAAAGAGAGGAACTGTGCTGAGTCATTTTCTCCACCGAACACTGGAGAGGCTGGCCTGTAGGGTCCATGATAAATATGTTTTTATTTTTCAGATCTAAAAAGTGGAAAAGCAGCGTCATCAGGACAAGTCTGGGTCGCCACCTGTTTCTGTCATGAAGTTTGAGTGGAACATACTCCTTCATCCACACGTTCTTCATGGCTGTGCTCCAGTGCCAAGGCATAGATGTGGCGGCCTGGCCCTTACACCTAAACTATCTACTGTCTAAGCTCTTCATAAAGAACAAAGAAAGCCAATTTTTGCTTCTGGTGACAGTTGGGCAAATAGGATCAGCGAATCCAACTTTTTTTGAAAAAGCTTGACAGTAAACTCTAGCAAAGGGCTCTCTCCCTGCCTCAGCAGCCGCCCCCACAAGCTATCAAGAGCATCCATGCTTTGTAAATGAGCATGCCCATGTTTTGGTAAATCCTGATATGTACATTTTCATTATAAAACTGCAGGGGCTTCTCTGGATCTTCAGATAATTTACAGCTAAACAGCAAAATTCATGGTTCTGTGATACTACCGTGATATTTGAGAACAGCCTGGCAAGTACACCAAAGTGAGGTCCTCATGAATATTTATGAGCTGCTTGACTTGGCCTTCAAGGTTTCATGCTTCCTTAATGATGTAGCTGTGCTAAGGCAGAGGAGCGTGTGTGTTTGTGTGTGTGCACGCACCCACTTGAGTGTGTGTGTGAATGTGTACACACATGTGTACTTGTGCACACTTGTGTGTCATCTCAGGGTCAGTTTATCTGTTAAGTCTCACAGTCGTCCCCTCCCCCTTTGTATTCCCCGAGTGCAGCTGACCACAGATGCTGCAAGCTTTGAGCAAATGTGTATTCTAATACCAGAACCCACTTAAGATTCTGCCATTGCCTGTCTTTATCTATGTAGTTTCTCTCCCTTCTCTTTGGAGCTAATTGTGCATGTACACATGTGAGTGTGAGGGTATGTGCATGTGTGTGGGAGAGAGTATATGTGAGTTCGTGTGTGTGTGTGTGTGTGTGTGTGTGTGTGTGTGCACGCGCGTGTGCACGCATATAAGTGCATAAGTGGAAGCTAGAGATTGACCATCAGTGTCTTCTCCAATTGATCTTTTTTCTTTAGAGACAGGATCACTCACTGAAGTTGGCACTCACTGGCTAGCCTGCTGGTCAGCAGGCTCCAAGGTTGGGCTTGTCTCTGTCTTTCTCACTAGGGTTATAAGACAGACTCCCATCCCTAGTGTTTTATGTTTGTTCTGAGAATTCCAACTCAGACCATCATGCTTAAGTGGGAGGCACTTGACTCATTGAGCCATCTGCCTACCCCAACTACCCCTCTGGAGACAGTGCCTCATCATAAAGCCAAAGCTAGCCTGGAACACACTATATACCCAGGTTGACCTGCAACTGGTAAGGTAGCCAAGGTTTGCATCAAAGTTGTTATGCAACGGAGGCTGGCCTTGAACTCACCACCTTCCTCCCATGTGCAGTACCACACCAGGCTCCTCACTCTTAAATCAGATATATTTCCCCTTTCCTTTTAGACCATTTCTATGAACCTGCAACGTGCTGTGTTAACTCCCCTACAGTTTGCAGTGAATTCTTTCATTTTCTCTACAATAAACCTATTGAAAGACCTCCCTCTAGGTGCTATCCTCAATGACAGTCTTTCAATCTCTCTTGAATCCATTCTGGCCAGGCTCTGCAGCCTCCTGCCCTGCTCCCCCTCAAGTTCTCCTTCCCAAGCTGCTCTTACCTGCCATCTCATGAATCTCTACACTTAATCCTTAATTGTTGTTTAACTCAGACCGTCAATCAAGCTTTTGAACATCTCTCAGCACATCCTCTTTAGAATGGTTCCTTTACCTGCTTAGCATGCCTTCCTGAGTGTCTGCCCAGCTACTTGAGCGTTTCTCAGCTATTTGGACCATTTCTCTGATGCTGGAAGGGTCAAGGAACCCCATGTCTCTTCAATGTCCTCTTGAGTTTTTCAATATCCTCTTTCTGGGTGAATAACCCTGTGGTGTTGCTGCTCTTGTTACACCAGGTAACTTGACTTTTAACCATCGTGAACAGAGGAATGCCTCTTCTGTCCTTCTTCGGCTAGTAGCTCCTTCTCTAAACCATAGTCTGGACCTCACATGCCAAGCTTCTGTGCATTCCATATATCATTCTGTCAGTCCATCACACTGATAGACTCATACTGATGGAGTCTGATAAAAAAAAAAGGAGGGTCATGAGGCTGAGATCCACTACTGACACATGCTGAGTGCCACAGGATGGGAAGAATCATGGAGAGTCAGTTGCCCTGGCTCTGGGAAATCCCTGGAAGCCACTGGTCTGAAGTAAATAGAAATTATTCTACCAGAATAAAAGACGTGCTATGGCAATCTGCATTACCAGGAATAGAGAAAGAAGCACTGCTCTAGTCCTTATGCCTTTGGTCCCCATCTTTAAGATGCTGCTAGCAAAGACGTCTAGAGTTCCTTTAAGGATTCTGGTATGAAGTGAGAATCAGAATTAAGGAACGATGCTATCACAGGTCCAAAAGGCAGTGAAGCAGCACACCCTCTTGGCTATACAGCTGGGCATCTGTGATGAACATGATGTCTCACAGATTTTCTAGAACATTCCATAAGACAATCTTAGTGCACATCTTTAAGGCTAAACATGAAAGGCTTCTCAGATATTGGCGATAACTACTGTTTTACTAATCACTTGCTAAGTCAACACTAGTCACACATGGATATACACTTGTATGTGGGGGATTAACTGGCAGTGTATTTTAATCTGCTCATAACATGGCCAACCTGTCCCACAGAAGGCTGGCATCCACCACAAGGAAACTGGATGTTAGTGATGGATCTTGGGGTAGATTTGAAGGACGTTGTGTCTGCACTTTCTCTTCTTGATCCAGTTATGCATACAGCTTCCTGGGAAATGCTTATGAAGAGTCTGGCAGGTAGTCAAAAGTAGGCTAGGATGTGGCTCGCAGCAGGAGACTGGAGCTACTGGAACTCCAGTAGTCACTGGAGTTGCTCCAGGTCACTCTCAGGTCTTTGTGACTCCTGGGCTGATTAAAGGCTGGCTGGAGGAGGAGTAGCTTCTGAGAGTTGATGACAGTGTGTCTGTGTGTGTGTGTGTGGGGGGGGGTTCTACATTTCAGAAACAGTGGTTATCACCTGCTTTTCATACAATATTGGAAAGTCAACTGGCCAGGATCACAAGATAAAATCTTGACTCACTAGTCACTCTTTGTAAGGAAGTTTAATGGTATGATTAAGTTCTTGCCAATGAATGTGAGACATGAAGAATCAACTTCCGGATAGCTCTTTCCTTTTATAGGATATGGGATATGTTCATAATTCACATAAATCACTTTTATTTCCAGTCTCTTGGACTTCCCTCTCTTGTTCCTGTGCGGCACACAATGGTTCATCTTGACTGTTACTGGATGTGATCTAGGGTTGCCTGGAGATGATATCTGAGCATATCTGCAAAGAAGGCAAGATGATTCGCCATAAACATGGGTGGGATGACATTGTTCTGTGGGCTGGGAGAAGGCAAGCTGAATACCACCAACCATCTTTCTTCTCTCTGTCTGTAGATGCTCTCTGATCAGTCAGTCACCCACCCACTGCTCCTGCCACTATGCCTTCTCATCATGAAGGACTGTGTACACTTCAACTGTGAACCGAAACAAACTCTTACCTCCTTAAGTCACTCTGTCATGCATTTTGTCGTAGCAACGAGATCGGTAGGTAACTAAGAGTGACAAGGTGTAGGCCAGCCTCTGAGAGCTGTGAAGCCTTGGCTCAATGCCTCGACCTCTCTTTGCTTTCAGTAAAATGGGGTTCTAGTCACATCTCACACAAGTGTGTTGCTAGACATGATGAGTGATCCACCTGTGCATGATTCCGGCAGACCCAGCCTGGGTGCTCACTAAGCACTGTAGACATTCCGAACAGTACTCATTGAGGGGTGGCCTGAAGCCAGGCTGGCACCCAGTCTCTTCTGTATCACATCAAAAGCTTCTTCTGTGTCCTGAAAATCTCATTCTAAGTAGTCAAAGCGACAGTTCCTGCCTGAGGGAAGACAGGCTGCGCGGGGTGGGTGGGGCACTTTCCGGTGAGTGCAGCTGGGCCTCAGTAGATTTTTCTGGCAGTGTTTTGGAAAGGTGGTTAGGATACTCCACAGAAGAGTCAGGAAAGGCATTATGTTGATGCTGTGAGTGGTGGTGGTGGTGGTGGAAATGATGGTAGGAAGAGGACACAGAACAGTAAATCAAGGAGAGGAGACCAGATGAGCAGCTATTACCCAACCTCCTTTGAGGGGTGTGGAATGCCAAGGTGACATTCCTAGCCTAGCATGAGCCCACATTTTTGAGTGCATGATGAGGCTGGGTTTTCTTTTCTTCTTCTATTTTAAAGTAATCTGTATAAATTACACACAAATCCTGACGAGAAGATGGAAGAAAGATTGTAGGAGCTAAAGGATCAAAGTGTTTGCTGTGGGATTGCGTCTCCTAGAAATACAAGAAGATGCACCCAGAGAGTCCCACTGGCACAACTGTCTGCACATGAGCTGAATAAGGACAACAGTGGACATGCGAAGAGGGAAGGGAAATGTCTGAGAGGCATCAACTCTAGACAAAGAGGTACAGGAACTAGGGCATGCTGGGGTCTTCCCTGGAGAGAGAACACCAAACGGTTGTCTGATACCAAATTGTCAGCCTTGAAAACATACATATAAGTAACATTCTAGTAACATTAGACAGACTGAGCAGGTTATATTTAGGTGTGTGTGTGTGTGTGTGTGTGTGTGTGTGTGTGTGTGCCATAATGAGGCTATGATTTGAAAAAGAACAAGGAGGGGCATATAGGAAGGTTTGGACTGAGGAAGAGGGAGACATGTAATTATATTAAAATCTCAAAACTATAAAGTACATACATATTCCTGAGTGTGCACGTTTGTGTGTGTGTGTGTGTGTGTGTGTGTGTGTGTGTGTGTGTGTGTAGGCCAGAGGTTAACAGCAAGGTCTTAATCACTTCTTTAATTACTCTACACTTTGTTATTGATTTATGTGTTTCTTTATTTTTGAACTGGGGTCTCTCACTGAATGTGTGTCACAGTGTCTACTTTTCTATTGTGGCACTCAGGAGCTGAGATCAGGTTCTCTGCCTATGAGGTAAGCACTTTACAGAAATCTGTCTGTTAGCCACAATTTTTTGTTAAAAAAGCTGTTGTAATACTGCTTTTAAAAATTATAGGAGCATATCATTCAGGAGGGAGGGGAGATTCGTGGCAAGCCTGTAAAAGATACCCACATGGTGAGAGTAGCCCTTCTCGAATGTTGACACAGCACGCTTATTCCAGAACTGGGTGTACGGAGAGGTGTGAGAACTTGGCAAATGTCCTCTGTTCACATGTTTGGCACAGTGATACACACACAGTGAGGCACAGTAATGTGTGGATTCACCTAGAGGCTCACACATGGGTCATAGGAATCTTCATAAGCAAGAAGAAGATCGGAGGCAAGAAAGGAAATTTCCCGCCAGTGAGTTACTTAGCAGAAGTTGAACTTGCTTATGCGCATGGTCTTGCCCTGCCAACTCCAAACACAACCACTGTGCACCATTAATTAAATCACCATCATGTTCATTATACACAAGTCCCCACCATTAGTTTCATTTTGAAATATTATTATTTTCCATTCACGGCTTTTGATCTTAAAATCAGGTAGAGTTTAACTGTGGTCCAGTAATATAAGGAAGGCTCAACAGAACCAGGGAAGGGCAGTGTATGTAACTTGTAGCACAGAAAGAAAGCCCTAGTGGATTGTGTGTGTGGGGAGGAATCTCATTGCTTCCTGTTGATGGATGGTGTTTCTTTAAAAGCTCTTTTGCTCCTTAATGAAATGAGCAGAGTTCTCACAAATCCAAAACTTTAAGGTGGTGGAGATAGAGACTTAGATGTCTACACAGTATTTGCTTAGAAGATTTAGGCAAACCCAGAAGACAGGGGAGGCTGAGCAGACTCCTGAAGAATGCAGACACCCAGTCGCTTAGCATACATTGATCTAGTTTTAATCTGCAGAACAGCTTTTCATTTATGAGACCTGAGTCACTGCCGCCACTGAATTACAGCACTTCTAAAGTTGGCTTTAAAATTCTTATTGACTCCATAGACCCTGTCCAAGTATGCCAGCTGCATCTGAAGTTTCTAAAGATCTGCAGAGAATGCCAGTGATAGTGAACAAATACAAAATCCCATGGAAAGGGACAGGGGAGGGTCTGGTTCAGTGGGTAAGGGCTTGCCACGCACACATAGGAACTGAGTTTAAATCCTCCTGAGTACTTATATAGACATATGACAGGTATAGGAATGCAACTTTAGTACAAGCAGTGGGGGAACAGAAGCAGAGGGATGCCCAGAGCAGGCTGGCTAGCCCGAGTACCTGATCAGTTAGCTCTGGGTTCAATTCTGTGAGTCTGCCTCAATTTATAAGGTGGGAAGGCAACCAAGAAGACATATAACAAAAGCCTGGGACCTCTACATACGTGCACTCACATCTGCATGGGCACCCACACACACAGGTATGCCCACACACCACAATACATACATACATACATACATACATACATACATACATACATACATACATACATACAAATACACATACATGCATGGAGCTGAAGGAATGCCAAGTGGGTCATAGGGAGTGGGTGTGCAGGACTAGAAACAAAAGTCTGAGAACCAGTGGACATAGCGAGCTCAGCTTGTAGACAGCAGCCTCCAAGAGCATCAGGTCACCAGAGAGACTTGCTATTGGCCAGGAGCCACACACAAAAGGCAGGTTTGCTTAGCTTACTCTAGGAGACATATTATTACCAAATTAGAACTACTAATCATTTGATTTGTGAAACACCACATTTTTTTAAGTAGCACTGTTCTTATAGTAATACTCAAATCCCAAAGGATTAAATTATAATGTATAACATATAATGATCTAAATCTGATGAGTTACTCTTAGAGCTTAATTATATTTGTTCAACAATCATTTGAAGCATTAGGACAGGGCTTTTATAATACCCTAATTAATGATGGGCTTTCCTACTTAGATGAATTCTTCTCATCATCATGCAGTGTGTTGGAAAACAGGGAGAGGAGAGGACAGAAGAGAGAGAGAGAGAGAGAGAGGAAGAGAAGAGTAGAGAAGAGAAGAGAAGAGAAGAGGAGAGGAGAGGAGAGGAGAGGAGAGGAGAGGAGAGGAGAGAAGAGA
>JADRCD010238947.1:0-41807 GCA_019843815.1 Montemys delectorum
AGGAGGAGGAGGAGGAGGAGGAGGAGGAGGAAAGAAAGAAAGAAAGAAAGAAAGAAAGAAAGAAAGAAAGAAAGAAAGAAAGAAAGAAAGAAAGAAAGAAAGAGAAAAAGGAAGAAAGAAGAAATGAAGAAGAAAGAAGAAGAAATCTCAAGGGCTACGATACAGGTAGCCAGGGAAGACAATGGGTGGCCAAGATTAAAGAGCCTGTAGTGGTGGTGACTGGATACATCCATCAGCATCCTCAGACATGCCATATGAGTGTGAAGCTACTTCACTGTCTGTTTCCTCTGTTGCATCCCACCCAGGCCTCACTAAGAAATGGGACAGAGCAAAAATGATTCCTGAACATCATCTTTAGCATCATCATCATCATTTTCTCCATAGGTGAAGACTAAAAACAGTGTTGAGGAAACAGAACGGCCATAGAAAGAATCTTACCTTAGACACACTTAGAGTGCAGGACTGAGAAGATGGCTTTTAGTAAAGTGCTTGCCATGTAAGTGTAAGGACTAGAGCTCACATCCTCAGTACACATGTTTTAAAAGCATGGGCATATAGTAGCCCATGCCTATAATCCCAGCTCTGGAGAGGCAGAGATGGAGGGATCCATCCGGTCTAGATGAATTGAAGACCTTCAGTTTCAGTAAAATGTCAAAAACATTGGAGAGTGACTGAGGAAGACACCTAAAGTTGTCCTCTACACGTGCACACACGTGTGTGCACACACACATGCATGTTCACACATACATCACAAAAGAAGGAAAAGGGGGAAGGAGGGAGTAAGGGAAAAAATTAGCTAACGTACAATTGTGAAGGTTTAAATGAGAGCAGCCATGAATAAAACAGATACATGGATATATTTTACCACTGTCCTGGTTCCCTAGCAACAAGATGAGCATCTTTCCATATATGTGAGTTTGGCCAAAAAGATTAATATCCCAACCCTTACAAAGGCTACAATGTGGACTACAAGGTTTAATTTGGAGTCTTAGCCCTGTTTAGAAATAACTCACGTCTCATTTACTCCCTGCTGCTTCTAAACATGACCCAGTTTCTCCATCACCACATGCCTAGGTCTCACATTCTATAACATTCCACAGAGAAACTCTCCTCAGGGTCGTCGGCCGTATCATAAGCTCTTCTGGGATTAGTGAAAACTGTGGGAAAAGACTGTCCTTGATCAAGTAAGTTTAGAAAATTCTAGGCTCAATGACATTAAGGGTTTTTTTTAATTACAGGATTGTTTCTGATATGCTAAAAGCACATTAAGAATCTTCCAGAGACAGAGAGAGGTAACAGACATAACTAATAAGCCCCAGTGACTGGACAGCCTTCTCTCTACGTCCTTATAATGAAGTTCCTCTGAGTGCACGTTGGCCAGGTTCTGGGCTCACCTTCCTTTCAGCTGGCAGCACCCGCTCTGCCCAGCACATGGAAAGTGCTGAAGTCACCAAATGGAAATGATAGAAATATTCCTCAAGCTGCAAAGCACAGAGGATTCGAGACACTAGAAGGCAAGCCACTCGGGAAGCAAAGTTACCAATGTGTTTCAGAGCATGAAGGAGTTGCCAGCTGCCCCGGTCACCACGCCATCTCTGATCCTCACAGGCACCTGTTCAGACTTAGAAATGTACGCTCAGAGTTGGTCTTTGAAAGGATGCTACCACCAGCCTGTGCTTTGGCCCTCTGAACATACACTATACCAGTGGTTCTCAACCTGTGGGTCTAACAACCCTTTCCGAAGGGCTGACTATACCCATCAGAAAACACAGATATTTACATTACAATTCATTACAGTAGCAAAATTACAGTTATAAAGTAGCAATGAAAATGATTTTATGGTTGGGATCATCATAACAGAGGAACTGTATTAAAGGGTTGTAGCATTAGGAAAATTGAGAATAGCTGCACTATATCCACTTTAATGACTCTGTTCACTATTAATGAAACCGAGGAATCCTTGGGTAGTGGTGGCTAGTACGGATGATATAAAGAGATCCCCTCATCTTGCTGATACTGAAGTCCTCGGCTCATGGCTAATCCTCACACACACTCATTCCTGCCAAATGAGCAAGGTGGAGGTACAGGCATCTACCTGCGAGAGGCTCCAGAAAAAGGAAGCTGACCAGAGGAAGCAGCAACAGCACACAGGTCTCCCCTTCAGACTAGAGGTCATAGCTGATCCCATGCGTGTCACACTCCAGAGTCAAGGCCAACAGAACACAAGTTGTCCCTCATCCCAGGTCCGGCAGAGGCTGGGGTCCTTACAACACCATATGATGCGCCTTTGGAGGTTGGCCTGATGGCTAGAGTAAAGCCACAGATGGAAAAGGGCCAGTGGAATTATGGGGAGAGGCAGTTTCCCTCTGCACTGGTCACTCTTCTGTGGCCCCACAGGTGACATCTATACAAAATACTGTAGACCCTCCAGTCAGGCCACTCCACAGACAGACAAGGACCTGAAGTTGAGGATAGCATTCCCCAGGAGCAAAGATTTTTCAGGCAATAGACAGGGCCACATGTCCTGTGATCAGCTGTTGTTGGGCCAAGTACAATTTTAAGCTCAAGAAACTGAGTTATGTGAGTTTCAGATAAACACAGGTAGACATAGAAGCCCCTTGGCGGGAGAGTTCCTTGGTATCAACACTCCCCCCCCCCCCCCCAATGAACATCCGCCCATGGAAGCAATTGGCGTCTCAGGATTCCTCTTGTCAGAGAAGGTAGTCATTCTTCTCATGCCATAAGGCAGAGCTACAAGCCAGCAAATGGTGCGCAATGGAAAAACACAGAGGACCAGACATGTTCTGGAACTACATCTCTTAGAAGAAGCTGTGATCTCTCCTGGCAGATGAAGAAAGGGCAAGGTGGAAGAGACTTCCAAAGCCACATAATGAATAAATGGTAGGTCCAAAGGAGCAAGCCGGAGCCTCTCGCCTAGAACACTCATGCATTTTCCCATAGTCTTATGATTACAACCTTGCATATATACTTTACATATAAGTATAGATTAATTAGTATATAATACATTATGTGTTATGCTATATATTTATTATATATTATATGTCATATGTCATGTGCTATATGTTATATATTATATTATATATTGTGTATTATATATTATATATTATATATTATTGCAATAAACTGAGAGCAGCTGCACAGAGAGGAAAATAATGGAAACCTGAATGACTTCTGTCTTCCTGTCTTTTATTTTATTGTTAGGAATGTGAATTAAATCTCAGCAGTTAAGAGCACTGACTGCTCTTCTGGAGGTCCTGAGTTCAAATCCCAGCAACCACATGGTGGCTCACAACCATCTGTAATGTGATCTGACGCCCTCTTCTGGTGTATCTGAAGACAGCTATAGTGTACTTACATATAATAAATAAATAAATCTTTTAAAAAAAAAGACTGTGAATTAAATAATAAATACTGCCTGAAAATCAATATTGCATGTGTGTCAGTAAAAGTATAATTTCCATAACTTTTATTATAATCTCTTAGGAAAACAAAATGAGAAGGCAGGTGTGACACGTGCCTGCTATCCCAGCACTGGGGCTACTGAGGTAGGAGGGTTATAGGTTCAAAGGCAGCCTGGACCACATGGTTCCAGGCCACCTTGGGGTATGCAGCAGAAACCCAACCTCAAAAAAAATAAGGGAAGGGAGGGGAGATATTGGAAGGAGGAGAAACATGGAGAAAATGGAAGGAAGAATGGAGGAGGGATAATCCATGCTAGTCACTGACAGGCACATGGAGGGTAGGCCCCTAAAACGCCACGTGCTACATGGTTAGCCTTTAGCATTGGGTCAGAGGCTTGAATCACGGACCTGCCAGAGTACGCTTTCCCTGCTTGTAGAAACCCTGGAGCTGTATGCAGAGATGGAGCTTCTATTAGCTTGGCTCCCATGGTAACAGGAAGGGGAACAGGATGGTTGAAGACCCGTTCTATGGTGCTACGTAACATGGCTAAGAAATAAGCCCTTTAAAAAGAAAGAAAGAAAGAAAGAAAGAAAGAAAGAAAGAAAGAAAGAAAGAAAGAAAGAAAGAAAGAAAGAAAGAAAGGAGGAAAGAAAGAAAAGAAGCCCTTTACTTCTGTGAACCTACTAATGTTATGTTGTTTCTCTCCTCTCTATATATCCTTTTACATCTATCCTTTCTTATGTGTATGGGTATTCTGCCTGCATGTGTACTGCATCATGAACACGAGGGACACAGAGGCTGAGAGAAGGTGTTGGATCCCCTGTACTGTAACAACAGGTAACGGTGAGCACCATGGGGGTTCTGGGAACCAAACCTGGGTCCTCAGCAAGTGCCCTGAGCCATCTTCCCAGCTCTTCTTCTTCACCCTTTAAAACATTTATATATTTATCTGTGCAGGGGAAGGGCATGCATGCCACACCACACATGAAGAAGTCAGAGAATGACTTTCGGGAGTCAGTTCTCTCCTTCCACCATGTGGGTTTCAAGGATCGAACTCAGGTCAGAAGGGTTTGCGGCAAGCCTCTCTGCCTTCGGAGCCATGTTGTCAGCCCAAACGGATTCTTAATTCCAGGCCCATCTGCACAACTCCTTCATAAAGGACGATAAAGAGACGAGTCCATAAGGAGGTAAAAGACTTAAGAAAACTCAATCTGGCTCCTCATAGCTGGGCTACCATGGTATCCGGCCATGTGTGGAATATCACATTTCTCTGTACTTCAACGATACTCAATTGTTAAGGCTTCCAACCAAGAAGTACTTGGTAATTATTCCCCGAATAAATTAGTAAGTGGCACAGGTTAGTATATAAAAACCAACACTTGGTCTTCTCTTCAGATGGCCATCTTGGTAGCAAGGAGGTTGCTGGTTTTATCATTTGGTTTGATGGAATACCACAGATTGAGCCTCAGCTGGAGAACGTGGACATGTCTGCCAACGCAGACTGGCTGGGGCAGAGCGAGCAGAGTGGAATGGTACTCAACTGCACAGACATTCTCTCAAGGGGCTATTTCGCTGTGACTCAGAGGCCCAAACCCCTACCGGTCCTGGCACTTTGCTTTAGTTCCCTGTAACGTTTTATTGCCTGTAAACAGAAAATTCCTCACACTTAGTCAGCCTCAGGAAATTCAATTCCCTATGTGTCATAACAGAGCAGCGTGCAGGGCCCTTGGGCAGGACTTTCCCTCAGGCAGCCAAGATGCCGAACAGGGTCTATAGATCTGCTCATGAGTGCTGGTAAGGGTGGGCCTTATATAGACCGTGCCCTGTACATTTCTTAGTCCTACAATCATAGGAGCAAAGATTTGATGGTAAATAAACAGCAGTTGATGAATAAAAGCCCTTTCCACATTTGATGCACTTGAATTTTTTTTAATTTAATTTAATTTTATGTTTTTTACTTATTCACTTTACATCCCATTCACTGCCCCCATCCCGGTCACCCCACTTCCCCCTTTTTTTAATACTCTAATTTCTTAAACTGTGCCAACTATTTGATTCCTTATTATGATGGCTCACTAAATGTATTGTTGCCACCAAAAAATAAAGAGGTAACTCATCTGATAGTGAACAATAAAACATTCCCTCAAGCAGGGCAGTGGTAGCGCACGCCTATAATCCCAGCACTTGGGAGGCAGAGGCAGGCGGATTTCTGAGTTTGAGACCAGCCTCAGTCTACAGAGTAAGTTCCAGGACAGCCAGAGCTACACAGAGAAACCCTGTCTGGAAAAATCCAAAAAATAAAAAATAAAAAAATAAAATAAATTTAAAAAAAAGTTCCTCAAGACAATCTGAATTGTATCTTTACAAAAACAAGAATATACATATTCCAGTAGAAGAATACAGGACCCCCAAATGATCCACAGATGAAAGAAACTATCGATTCTTCCGGTCAAGCAGAAATTCTGAAGGTTTCAGGGTTGGTTTTCCCAGAATAATATACATGGAATACATGGAGGAATGCTTAGTATCCCACACAAACAATGGTTAAGCTAGAGAAGATCACTTCAAACTTTTAAACCAACCATAAGCTAACCTTTCTAGGCATGCAAAGTGTTAACACTTTTCTATTGAGACAGAGGTGACCAGCTTCTTCTGTCTTTAAGGATCAGAGACACAAAGTGATGGGTCACTGGGAATAAGGAAACAAAGTCACCTAATCTGGTAACAATGAGTGGAACGGATATGGCACGAGTAAAGGGGAGAGAATGGCCGTCTCCCAGGTGCACACAGGTAGGCAGCGGCAGGTCTTCCTCCAGGGGTGTGACCTACCTGTGTCTGCCCACATGTTAGACTATAAGGGACTTTATCAGAAGGGCCAAACACTGCAACAGCTCTGTTCAAATCTCTAGGCATTTAGGCATTTGGGGTTTTTAGAAACCAGAACTTGGGCTGTGTCCTGCCTTTTTGGGTTTTTTTTTTTTCTTTTTTTTTTTTTTTTTGGTTTTTTTGGTTTTTTTTTTTTTTTTTTCAATTCAGAAGGCTCCACTGAATAGGAGGCTCATATTCATGGTGAAATGAGATTGAATGAATTTTATGGGCCATGTCCTATTGGGGGGGAGCGGGGTGGAATAATAATTGCATGCTCTAAACTGAACTCCAGGATGCCCAGCAGCCACTGATCCTCTCCCATGATGCTCAAGCATTTTATATGAAAGTCATGGATACAGAAATCCTTCTCCAAGTAGGAGAACCATGATCCACTCCTAGAACGATGGATACTCAAGTTCAGCAAAAAAGCATCTAGTGAACTATAGCCCAGTCTCTTAAATATTCTCTCTACAGCACTGCCAATGGCTCAGCACAAGTAGATCTGCAGCTGGGCAAAAATCCCTGGTATGGGGGCACACGGTCTTTAAATGACTTCACCAAGGACCCACATCAGTATTAGTTACTTGGACGGCTGTGATCACCATTTCTGATAGAAATAACTGAAGAAAGATTTGGCTTGGTTCACAGTTTCCGAGGGTCTTGGTCCATTTACAGTAGAGAAGATGAGGTGACTACCAGGAGCACACAACAGAGGCTGTTCACACCATGGTGGACCAGGAGCCAAAGGAGCAAGAAGAACCAGGGATGGAGCTACAACCCTCAAAGACACCCCATGGTAACCTACTCCGAGCTAGGCCCCGGCTCCTAAACGTTCTGCAGCCTCCAAAGATAGGACCAGACAGAAAACCCATGCTCACAGGGTAAGCGAGTGGGATGTGAGATGCATTTCAGACTCAAATAATAACCATCTCTCCCATTTTATAAAGGACTTCATTTGGCCACACAGCAATGCTTTTTTATTCATGTCTGTATGGTGCGTGCGAGTGGGAGTATGCATATTCGCACGTGTGTGAATGCATATATGTGTAGGTGGGTACACGTGCACACATGTGCTTGTGAGGCCCAAGGTCATCAGGATTCTTCCTTTATTGCTCTTTCAGCTTGTTCAGTGAGACAGGGACTCTCAACCCCAAGGTCATCCATCAACATGGCTAGTCTAGCTAGCAAGTTGCTCCGGGGATCTCCTTTTTCTGCCTTCCTAGGCTGGAGTTACAGGGGAGCCACCATGCCCATCTGGAATTTACATTGGAGCCCTAACTCCACCCCTCCTGCTTGCTCTTTATCTACTGAACCAGCTCCCAGGACCCCCAGCTGGCAATTCTTAATATCTATTTTATTTAGGCTTTCTCTACCAGTCACCCAAAGATGGAGTCAGAACCTTTCATCCCACTGTGATTGAAAGGTAGGTGACCCCACCGGAAAAGCTTAAACTTAATTGGGTATACAACCAAGTCAACTATACCTCACTAAATTCTACTTATGTATTTCCAAATCCTTAAACAGTTCAATGTCCCGTTATCTCTTTTCATCTCTCCTAACACTGTAAACCATTGCACACAAGTTCTTGGTTAGGGTTTCTATTGCTGTGATAGAACTCTATGACCAAAACTAACGTGGCGAGGGAAGGGTTTATCCTTGCCTCAGGTCACATATTGTCACTCAGAGAAGTCAGAGCTGGGACTCAAAGCTGGGACCTGGAGGCAGGAGCTACAGTAAAGGCCATAGAGGAATGCTGCTTACTGGCTTTGCTCCGCCCCCCCCCCACACCAGCTTGTCAATTTACCTTTTTATACAACCCAAGACCACCTTCCTGGGGCTGCTCCCAGTGGGCTGAAGTCCCCAAATCAATTATCGATCAAGAAAATGCTCCACAGACTTATCTACGGGCTAGTCTGATGGAGGCATTTCTCAACCGAGCTTCTCTCTTCCCAGAAGATGCTCAGTAGTGTCAAGTTGACAAAATAGCAAACGAGCACAAACACTACAGTAAGTCTCCCATATTCTCATACTGCCTCATTTGTAAAATAAAAAATAAGATAAATAAATAAGTAAAGTGAAATCATAAGATTTGGTACCTGAAATGTAAATTGCATTGTACCCTACAACAGGCTCTTTTGAGAACTCAAATACCGATTAAACAGACTCGGGGCATACCTGAAACAATTACTGGAGAAGGTAGAGACTGGGACCCTTACAGAGATGTGGAAAATGCCAAGAGGTGGAACCTTCAGCGTTTGTGCAAAACAGGGCAGGGCTGCAGTTCCTTGTAAGATCCAACTGGTAGATCTAAAAGCCCCAATGCCAAAACATCTATAAACTCAGGGGAAGCTGTATTTCCACGTGACTTTAGTTCTTCTGCCAAAACTGCATATGTCTTTGCTTTTTCTCAGTGTATTTTTAATGCTTCTAAGTAAAACATTTATATCAGTAAGCTCTCGTGTTTGTTTGTGTCTCAAAGTAAACAAGGAATGGCCTACTGCCAATGTTTACAGGACTGCCATTATGACCCTTAACTCACCTGGAAGCAGTGGTTTTTAAAGAGAGCTTCATAGCCAGACAGTGGTGGTGCACATCTTTGATTCCAGCACTCAAGAGGCAGAAGCAGGTGGAGCTCTGTGAGGAGTTTGAGACCAGCCTGCTCAACAGAATGAGTTCTAGGTCAGCTGGGGCTATACAGAGAAACCCTGTCTCAAAAACAAAACAAAACAAAAACAAAGAGAGTATAATATTGATTACAATATTATACTAACTCCTTTATGGATTTTTTCTTTCTTTTTTTCTCTTGTTCACATTACTAATATTTCAGTAATATTATAGCCACAGTCAGGTATTTTGTCCCACCAGCAACTAAAATGCCCATTGCTGTTAAGTTCGAGATCCTGTTAGTCCTTACTGCTGTGAATCCGAGAGTTAGCTCCAACATAGATGGCCAGAAACAGATGTCAATCAAGACCTGCCCATTAAACAGAAGTGGAGCAACCCTTTATTCAGATTTTTGGCTCGGCTGACGGAAGGTATCTAAGGAGATACTTTGTTAACTGAAACCAAGGTGGGAACGTTTATTTGCTGATTTTTTTTTTCCGGGCTGGGTTATTTTCATTTAAATTTAACTGGAGGGTTATCAGCTGCTTGCTGTAAGCTTTGCTGTCTTAAAGAAACCATAAGTCACAAACTATAGCTGCAACAAATTCTTCAGTTCAAATGTGAAACAAATAGACTTCCCATGCTACAGTCTCCATGGAGCAATTCTCTTTGGGGAAGGTGACAGTGATGGGGGTCTTTTATCTCGCGGCTTGTAGGTCTACGTGAGATTTTACTTAAGAAAAAAAAAATCCTCAAATTAATAAACTCAAACTCTTTAAGAGATATGTTAGATTCCATCTCTTGGTCTTTTTTGATAGCATATTTTAACGGGTTTTTCTGTATTTCATCAATGGTATCAGCAGTTCTTCAACTGCACAGCCCTGACTTCTTGGCCACCGCAGTCAAGGTCCAAGAAAGATATGCAGGTAAAATGTAGAAAATGGTGGCAATTCAGACCCCACAAGAGGAAAGAAAAACTGTTCCTTACACATCTATTTGTGCCTAGACAAACCTCAGATGCCTAGTGTCAAGGAGGAGCCTCTTCCAGGCACTGTTTGGACTAACCAGCTGAACATCAGCAAACTGCCTCAGACACATATAAAGACCACAAAAAAACAAATAAATCACTCGACTAGAAAGCCTGCATAGAAGAGACTAGTCAACATTCTTGTTTTGATTGAATTCATTTGTTATTTCCTTTATGTGTATTTATATTATTTCCCCCTCCCTCCTCCAACCCCTTCCATGCCCTCCCCTCTTAAATCTATGACCCCCTTCTCTTTATTATTGTTTTATATATATATGTATATATATATATACATATATATATATACATGGGAATATATAAATAACATAAATACATGCTTTTACCCAGTGAACCATCTCCCTATCCCAAAAATAACTTTTCTTTTTGGTTTTTCAAGACAAGGTTTCTCCATATAGTCCTGGCTGTCCTGAAACTCACTCTGTAGACCAGGCTGGCCCCAGACTCAGAAATCTGCCTCTGCCTCTGCCTCCCAAGTGCTGGGATTGATTAAAAGTGTGCGCCACCACCGCCTGGCCAAAAATAACATTTTTGACTCCTAGGGAACCTGGAGGCATCCTTGAATTCCACAGTATCATATCTAGTCCTGGGCGAATGTCAGGGCTCTGAAGGGATGGTCAGCAGGTTCTGGTCTCCCCAGAGGTAGGAGCATAAATAAATAAATACAAGCTGCTGAGTTCAGCCCGTGTTACTCCTGTGTCCTCTGTTTTACCGGGTGACACATCTAACCATCTATTTGTGTTGTTACATTACACAATCTATGATCCAATCCCTTCCATCCCCCTGCCTCTCCTCTGCAATCTTACCTATATCATCCTCAGCCCACACTCAAGACCTCTCACATCTGACATCATTAAAAAGATTTCTCTAATGACCCTCACACCTCATGCCTGAAAATGCTCCTACCTCCAGAGACCAGAATCTTGCTGGCTATCCCTACAGAGCCCTAACATTCACCCAGGACTGGATATGATACCGTGGGATTCAAGAATGCCTCCAGGTTCCCTAGGAGTCAAAAATGTTATCTTTGGGATAGGGAGGTGGCTCACTGGGTAAAAGCATGTATTGTTCAAACACAAATATCCCTAAAACTCATGAGAATCCCAGCATAGTAGCACACCTCTGTAACTTCAATGCTCACACAGAGAGACAAGATATGGAGACAGGCGGATTCCAGAGAGCCAGCGCAGTGTTGGCAGCAACAAACAGAGACCCTGTACCACAGTGGAAGACTGAACAATATTCAAGGCTGTTCTCTGACCCACGCATGCAAAACTGCAGCAAGGGTATTCCCACACTAACATCAACACACAGCACATATACACAGATTTAAAAAAAAAACAAAAAACAAAAAACAAAAACAAAACAACTATTTTTAGGTTGCTCTGTCTTCCTGCCCTTTCTGTATTGAATCCGAAGAAAACTTGGGAAACTACTTCCAGCTGGAAGAATCTGTAATAATTATACAGCTCTGCGACGATGCTCTCTGAAAGGGTGGCCCACGCACACCCCTGATGACAGGACTTCAGGAGGTCATCTTCCCTGAAGGGCATGCTCGCCCAGCCGATGCCCTCACAGATGCACCAAGTGTGGCTTCGCCGTGACTGCTGAGACACAGTCTGTTACAACTGGCATCCGTTGCCACGAGCAAGCGCTAAGAACCTGACCCTGGCAGAGCACATTTTACACTCCAGTGCTGCTCATCTGGGTGATACCAAGCGGGGAGGCGGGGGGGGGGGGGGAGGAAGAAGGCAGAGGAGGAAGTACTGGATCATCATGCGGTGGTGGTGCGCTGTACCCAAAGACACCCTGCTGCAGAAACGACTTCACCCACACAGACAGACCAAACCCACGAAACCCAAGTTTTCAAACTGCTGCTCAGCATCCCATAAAAAGCAGTTCTATTTCTAACCTCCCGCACCGTGGAAAAATACAAACGACACCGAGCAACCAAGAATCTCTGAAAGCCTTATTTTATACTCCTTCCCCCACACCCACACTCAAACCTCCCCCGCCCCAAAAAAAAATCTTAGGTGGAAAATTTGCTAGCTTTTTTCGAGGTTTGACAATACTGTGATCAACTGACAAAGCTGCTGGTGCACTTGAATGTAAAGGAATTTGCGAAAGGTGTTTTTTTCTGTTAAAATTGTGGTTGTCTACTTGATGAAGGGGAAAAAAAATGTCATTTGGTAATAGAGGGGCAGAGGACTGAAGAGGCAGTTCTATTAGGAAGTGCCGGCCTTACAAGCATGAAGACCTAAATTCAACCCCCAGGGCCATGTAAAAATTCTAAATTAAAATGTTTTAAGGGTGTCCGTGGTAGAGCATGATTATAACCCAAGAAACAGGTGAATCCCTGGGACTTGTTGGCCAGCCAGCTTCTTCTATGTGGCAAGTTCCAGTCCAGTGAGAGACCATCTCTCAAAAGAAAAGGTAGATTGTGGCTGAAGGACACTCAAAGTTGCTCTCTGGCCTCCACATACACAAATATTATGGAATAAGATAATGGATGGCAAATGGAGCAGACAGAGAAATCCCAAGGTCTCAGGCCACAGACAGAAGGGCTCATGAAGTGTCTCCGAAATTTCCTCCTTCTAGCCTTCCTCTTTGCATCCCCCGGCTTTATGAGGATACACCCAGTGTTCCTGACACCTGTGCCATGTCACTCTGCTTCTCCCAGTGACACTCTTAACCCAAAGCCAGAGAATGGGGGACCAGGGAGGGGGAAGGGTGCCACAGCCTCCTGACTCCTGTTCACAGTCACACAGAGATGGTTACAGGGAAGAACAGGCAAGAGGGTAGGGTTTCCAGACAAAGGGATGTCCTGAATGGAGCCCTGAAAGAATTCAGGAGTCCTCTGACAACCCAGGAGGACAGTGAAGGGATCTCCCCAGGCCTCCTACTTCTGGTAACTTTGCAATCAACCTCCCAAATAACCAACTTGGAGGATAACCCATCACTGCGCAGCTTCCTGTACAGACAGGGACTCACTGCAGCCTCCACAGAGATCTAAGCTCAAGTACAGGCACCGCAGGCTCCAATTGCTCTTATTTGGTCCCATTCTCACCATTTCATCCGTTTCCTGGCGCACAACAGAGATCATTTTGTACATACACGTCACTTTAGTTAGCAGGCACAGATGACGGAACACAAATGCTTTCCCCAGTACTGATGGTCTTTGAGCTTGATTTTTTTTTTTTTTCTTTGAACATGATGGCAGGAAGTTCAGGTCAGAGAGGCACAGTGTTGAATAGGGTTGTTGGTTAATTGCTGAGTGTTTCTCAAAGTGGCTCCCTGCCCTCACCATTGAGCAAGGAGCCTGAATTTATGATTTAACTAATGATTTCCTCACCTACATCTCAGTAGCCCTGTGCTTCGCCCATTTCCTAACACCTGGCTCTAGCAGGATGCCTCATCCCAGTGTTTTAGGAAACCTGTTCAGCCCTGAGGGAAGACAGACAGCACTTCTGTTTGCCGCCAGTTCCCACAAATGCATGATCCATGACTGACAGCTGACTAACATCAGAACAGAAAATGACAATGGACATTTTACTGACCGTGTAATGTGTATCAATGCTGAGTTAGCCATTTCAAAGATAATTCTACAAGATAAATCTCCCACAAGATAAGAAAGGCTGAGACTCTGGGTGACAACTTGCCCAGGGCACAAAATGAATAGACATGGCAGGGCTGGAACTCAAGCCAAAGTCTGTGCAGTGCAATATGATCAAGGTGCACATGCCTTCAGAGTCTTCCGGAAGACTGAATCTTTAAAATACTTAATAACAATCTACGCACAGAGATTCAATCAAACCCACCTTCAAAGTCAAGTCCAAAGAAATCCACTGCACTCAAAGACAGACAAGGTGCAATTAAGGCAGGACCCTCCCACAGAAATGGAGCAGAGAGCAAATGACACCTGTCCAGAGTGCTCACCACTTAGGAATGTCTCGCAGTCCAGCTGTGAGCTTTACAAGTAACAGAGCAAGTATAAATTCCAGGACAGCCAGCTGTAAGAGCCTATTTTAAAGTGTGAAAGTCCTGACAGCACCTCAGAATCAAAAGTCTGTGCTTGAGAGCATCCGGGAATGCTGGAGCAGCGTGCACTTATGCAGTGAGCTCAGGCAGTTCTTCAACGGCTCCCACTGGCTGGCGGGGAGGAACACAGTTTTGTATTTAACCTAAAAGCCATATAGCATACGGTACTGTAGTCAAGAGAAAGTTTTCCATTACCAATTTTAAAGTTGCTTAAAATAGTTGACAGAATGAGGTAATCCCATATAAGGAGAGGAATCAGATACTTATGTAATTTTCAAGAATTATTGCTACTTTTACCAAATTTTTGTAAATCAAATTTCACAGCCCTTTGGGGCATAATTCAGTGGTGCTTAGAAAACTACATGGAGACAATTTTAGGCTTGGGTGGGTGAACTTAAGGAGAGTGCACGTGAAGTAAAGACGAATGTTAAACTGCACTCACACTTGCACAGGCCTTGGGAGAAGACTTCCTCCTAGTTTAAGCTGGTAGTAAGTGTGCCGCATCACCGGAGGAAAACCACCAGGGGGATTCATTAAGTCATCAAAAACAAGAGATTCTCCAGCACCGTGTCGTTTCATCCAGTTAATAGAGAGATCGCACAAATACACATCAGCAGCACAAACGTCCACGAGAGGCACGGAGCACTCCTCGGAACACTTGCCATCTGCCCTGTGAGTCAATTCACTCGGGAAGGAACGACGTATAAACTGAACTCAACTCTCCCACGGAGAGATGAACTGGACCCACACTGACGTGGAATGCAGTCTGCTGAGCAATCCGTGATGCTTGGCACTATGGAAGGCTGAAAAAGGTCCATTTAAACTGAGGAATCTGTGTAAATGAGTGATAAAGTACACAGAATCCTTCCTCATGCTGCAAATCGGGAGCCTCACTGAATCCCAACCATATATTTTTTTTTTTTTTAGAGCCCAAGGAGGTCATCATCAGTGAATGACATTTAACACAAGTTTTATTGAGTTGGGTTAGCACAGCAGATACTGTTCTAGACCAGCCACGCAAGCAAGCCATGGAAAGGGAGGATGGAATAAGAGAGCCCGGGGTCTGTCCTGGACCTTAGAGAGCAAGTGTGGGACTTGCTATAAGTAATGAGCCTACCTTCTAGCAAATCTTTAAAAAGGAAGAAAGAGAGGGGGGAGAGAGGGAAGGAGGGAAGGAATGCTCTGAAACTTTGTAGCACACTAGAGAACTCCTTATCTTTTTGAAAATTATTAAATGTCTTTGTTTGATGCCAGGAAACAGCAAATAAAGACAGTCAACTAGGCAGGATCAGAATCAATAAAATCACTTAAGAGTCAACATAACACAGGTAAAGGGATATCCTTGCGTGAAGAGCAAACAGCAGAAAACCAGAGCCAGGGGGCAGAGCCTTGCGTCCCCTAGCACCTTCCAACTGACTGACTCCCCCAGGGCTAGCCCTGAATCTAGCCCTGGATCTAGCTTTACACCAAAGGATGTTCGAGTTACCAAAACATGTAGTTACCATCTACCGTTTTCCTCCACGTACCCCAAGTTTCAATCACTTAAACACACAGATGGAAAGCAAAGGAGACTTAAGGACAGGCAGCCAGCACAGGCCGAGCAGCACCATCAAACTCTGCTTCACCAACATCAGAAAGAACTCAGCTCACCTGTGAAGTAGGTGAAGCCTGAGGTCCGTTCTTAAAAACAGTCCAACAGGAGAAAGGGCTCTGGTGCTGCAAATGTGGAGTCAGAAGCACTGGAAGAAATACAGAGAAGTTTGATGAGTTGATTCTTGATTTCTCTCAGTTCAATCCAAGTTCCAAAAAAAAAAAATCTGAGAGCTGTCACAATACAAGGCACAAATATCAAAATAAATAAAATGAAAATGCAAAGATAAACATTAAGTATTACATGGGGAAAAAGGAGAGAGATTCATAGCCAAAAATCTGGAGTGAAATCTAGGAGCCATCGAGGGCAGTAAGTTCTCATCTCTACATCAAAAGACACACTTGCTCCTCCAATGACAGGAACTTTGTCTTCAATGAGAAGTCACAAATAATGGACAATGTCTTGCTGGATGGTTTTCTTTTTTTAATTATTTTATTTATTTACATTCCAGTTGTTGACCCCCCAGTACCCTCCCAGTTTCTTATCCCATTCCTCCTCCCCTTGCCTCTGAGAGAGTGCTCCCTCACACACCAGGCCTCCCCTTTCCCTAGGGCCTCAAGTCTCTCAGAGATTAAGTGCATCTTCTCTCACTGAAGCCAGACCAGGCAGACCTCTGCTACATATGTGCCAGGGGCCTCGGACCAGCCCACGTATGCTCCTGGTTGGTGGCTCAGTCTCTGGGAGCTCCCTTGGATTGGGGTTAGTTGAGACTTCTGGTCTTCCTATGGGGTCGCTCTCCTTTTCAGCTTCTTCAATCATTCTCCTAATTCAGCCATAGGGGTCCCTGACTTCAGTCCAATGGTTGGGTGCGAGTTTCTGCTTCTGTCTCAATCAGCTGCTGGTATGGCCTCTCTGAGGACAGCCATGCCAGGCTCCTGTCTATGTCTTTGGTTACTGTGGACCTCCTGGGAGGCACACAGGCTATAGAATGTGAGCAGGTATTGGGCCACTAATCCAGCCCAGGTGAGGAAATGGACCAGAAGGAAGGTCCACTGTTTTCTTCTTAAATTCAGATGGATGAGTTTATCTGTAGCAATGTTGTTGCTGTTGTTGTTGTTGTTGTTGTTGTTTATATGTATCTGTGAATGCAGGCACAAGCATGTCTAACAGGTATGTAGAAGTCAAATGACAACTTCCTGGAGCTTCTCTTTGCACTGTGGGATATAGGGGTTAAACTCAGGCTCTCAGACTAAGCATCCAGTCATATGGGTGGCAATCTCTATCTCTCTCTTTGAAATAGGGTCCCCCTTTATAACCAAGGGCTGGCCTCTGACTTGAGACAATTCTACTGTTTTAGCCTTCTGTGTAGTCTGATGGAAAGACCGTTTCCCTTCTTAACAATGCAAATTACCTTGGGATAACTCAGCATGCAGTACCTAATATTCAACAGTAAAAGGGAGGCAAGCCCGAGGGCACCTCGTCCCTTCTTGGAAATAGGTAACTAATCCTGTATAGCAGTGAAACTCTAACTAGGAAGGCGCTGTGACAGTACCCACAAGGCTGCCTGCCTTTCTGTGTCCTCCATCCTGAACGCAAAGCATCTTTAGTGCTCCAGGGCTTGCCTGGTTCCCACCATCTACCATAGACACCTTCCTCCCAACTTAGTGAGCACACACTTTGTGATCCCATTCTCGGTGGGATCATGGTGCCCCATTCAGTGACTTCCTGCCTTATGAAGCCACTTCAGGTAATCTCTGCCTCTGACAAAATGGGTACCTCTTAACACCCCGCCTGCCAGCATGTAGGGTACACTCCATCCAAGGTAGAATAAGCAGCCATCCATGACATTTGTGTGCCACGCTGCACTCTCCAAGAGACTTGTCCCTCCAATCGTGTTCCTCCCCAATGTTCATATGTTACTCCCCAATGTTCAACCAATGCAAAGGTATCCAGATAAAAAGTGACTGATAAAGAACACTGTGAGACTCCTGTGGAAGTCTACTCCAAATACAGGAGCCAAGCCCTCCCCTGTTATTATCTATCTCCTCCTATCCATATTGGAAATGTACAGGATCTAGAGCAGGCTACAAAGGCTGCCTCAATCTTAGCGCCTTATATAAGATCCCTGAATTGTAACTGAAGAGTGAGAGAGAGGCTGCTTCACTGAGGGGCTGGGGCCACATGGAAAGACCTGAGGAGCCTCTAGGACCGAAGAATAGCCCTAGCTGACAGCAAGCAAAGGAACAGTGACATCAATCCTATGGTTAGAAGAAATTCAATTCTGTCAACCATCAACAAGCTCGGAGGAAGACGCTTTTCCATGCGAAGCACAGCCTACCTAACATCTTAACGTCAGCCCTAGGAGAACTGAACCAAGTATGAGGCAGCTCAGCCATGGAAACTGCGAGAGAAGAAATAAGTGTGCCGGTTTAAAACACCAAGATTATTATTTTAAAGACTATTGTATTCTGAACTCTAAAACAAATACATTTTATAACCTAGATACATGAGATACATACAGATATATTAAACACATGTGTAACTCCATTGATGAGGGGCCATCAACCATGAATAATTTCTCACTCAACTATGACCACCCTACAGGGAGGAACTATACTGCCAGCATCCTGAACTCATAGGGGATCTCTAACCTATTGTCTGTATGTGTGGCTGTGTGTAGAAGTGTGTATGTGAGCGTACTGTGAGCAGGTATTGGCATATTGAAGCCAGAGGACAACCTTGGGTGTCATACTCAAAAAGTTGTCTGCCTCCTTTTGAGACAGGTACTCTCGGGGGCCTGAAAATCACCTTAACTTGGTGAGCCATAGAGCCTTGAGGGTCCTCTTGTCTCTGCCTCCCTAGCATTGGACTCATAAGCAGCCCCCGCCATGCTTGAGATTTTTTATGTGGATCCCAAGGACCATCCTCAAGTCTCCATGCTTGTGAGGCCAACATTTTACAAGCACAGCCATCCCCTCAGGGCTAGTTTTGAATTTCAACAATTATGATTAGTCAACACATCTACATAGCGCAATAAGGTCATAGCACCTGAATCCATTCAATCCTTCGGAGCAGGGCTCAAAGATTCAAACTTAATTTCAAAATAGGCTAAAAGATATTAAGCCTTGCAGCTTTTGCTTGTGAACCTGAGTCAGTGCTTGGGAACACCTCTCCAAAAGTGGCAAGGTTAAAGTGTAGAGAAAAGTAGTAGATATGTGGGGAAGGCTGGACTTGATCCAGGGTAGGATGCATGCATGTAAACAAAGTGACGAAAGGTGCCAGACGTAGTGAAGGGGCGGTTCTGATCCAGGGTACAGGGCCAAAGGGCACACAAAGGCTCACAAAACACAGCAAGGGCAGTGGGAAGAGGGAGCAGGCCAGCAATGAACTAAAGTAGGGTTCGTAGAAACTCACAAGAAAAATCACAGGTGAGAAGTGGACCAGACTCCACCCTAGGGTAGCTTGCCTAGGTTATGTGGGGACCTACAGCACACATCAGCAGCTGTGAGAACAGGCAGCTGGATCAGACCAGGATCTGAGCCCTCTCTGAACATTGCAACTGCCCCCATGCAAAGAAGGTTAACTTAGAAAGAAAAAGGGGAAAGAAAGGAAGTAAGGTAGAAAAGGAGAAAGGAAAGAAAATCTTGGTAAAACTGACTTCAGATGCAAAAGTCTCGGTGCAGAAACAAACACCACACAGAAGAAAGGCAGCGTGTCTCCTTCAAAAATTACTCACTCCATAGCGATGATCCCCAATGAGAGTGACTTAGAAGAACTGCCAAACAAAGAATTCAAAGGAAGGATTACAGAGAGGTTCAGACAACTCAAAGAAGGGATGAATGTACTCCAAGAGCATGAAAAATGAACAGCCAAATGAAATACAGATATCAATTCGAAATATGAAAATAGAATTCAATAAAGAGAAAGAATGGCTAAAGCAAAGTCAAAGGAAAAGACGACGGAAACACAATCCTCCATCAGCCAAATACCGCTTGGTGGACAGCTCACCAACAGGACTAACTAACTGATCACATGGCGAGCAGAGGACCAGGGTTCGAAGGCAACGTGAGAGAATTAGGTCATTAGTTCAGGGCTAATGGTGAATTTTTAAATGTATACATAAACAGAATATGGAAAGGTTTTGGACACCATCAAACTACCAATTATTGAACTGTGGGCATAGAAGAAGGAGGCTTCCATTAAGTATAGAAAATTTGCCAAATTTAAAGAAAGAGATGTCCATCTAGGGGATGAACTAGAGCTAGCAACTGGAGGGTCCCAGACACTAGGGAAGTGAGAGGCTCCCAAGACCCAACAGGGATGACTTAAGCTGAAATGTGCAGCGAATGGGGAGACAAAACCTATAGAGACCACCTCCAGTAGATAGGCACGGCACCCAGTTGAAGGATGGGGCCACCCACCCATCTCAAAGTTTTTAACCCAGAAATGATACTGTCTAAAGGAAAGACAGATCAATAAATGGAGCAGCAACTGAAGGAAGGGTCATCCAGGGACCACCCCACCTGGGGATCCATCCTATCTACAGACACCAAACCCAAACATTGTTGCTGTTGCCAAGAGGCACTTGCTGACAGGAACCTGGTGTGACTGTTTTTTGGGAGGTTCTGCCAGCAACTGACCAATGCAGATGTGAATGCTCACAGCCAATCATCAGACTGAGCTCCCCTGTGGGAGAGCTGGTGGAAGGACTGGAGGAGCAGAGGGGTATTACAGCCCCATAGGAAGAACAATGTCAGCTGGTCAGACCACCCAGTGCTCCCAGGGACTAGACTACCAACCAAGGAGGGTACAGGGAGGGATCCATGGCTCCAGGTACATATGTCGCATATGTATGACATCAGTGGGAGGGGAGGCCCTTGGTCCTGTGGAGGTTTGATGCTCCAGCATAGGGGGATGCTGGTGAGGTGGAGCAGGAGTGGGTGGGTAGGTGGGGGAGCACCCTCACAGAGAAAAGGGAAAATGGAGAGAGGGGGGATGTGGGATGGGGGTTGTAGAGAGGTAACTAGGAAGTGGGATATCATTTAAGATGTAAGCAAATGGAATGATTAATGAAAAAAAAAAAAAGAAAGATACAGAATATCAAGTAATAAAGACCAGAAAAGAAGTTCCCCATGCTATAATTAAGCCACCAAAACCTAGACTAAACAAAGGTTACTGAAAGCCACAAGAGAGAGAAGCAAAGTTACACAGAAAGGCAGAGTAGTCCAACAGACAGCTGATGACTCAGTAGAAATTTTGAAAGCCAGAAAAGCAACTACCTACCCACACTGTCTTACTTGACTATCTATCATGATTGAAGGAGAAATAAAAACTTTCCACAACAAAAATAAACTAGAGGAATTTATGACCACTAATCCACAGAGACACTGGAAGGATTCTGGACTGAAGAGAATAAACATTCCCAAAAGACCACAAAGACAGAAGACCAGGAGAGTTGGTCAAAAGGAGGTTGAGGAAAAAAAAAAAAACAAACACAAAAGCAACAAGAGGACAAGAATCAGAGCATATCTTTCAATAATGACTCTGACTATTAATGGCCTCAATTCCCTCAACAAAAAGACCTAGACTAACAGAATGGATTGAAAATAGAACTTATCTTTTTGCTGCCTCCAAGAAAGGCTGTGTATCCTCAAAGACACACATAACCTAAGGGTAAAAATTTAGAATCCAAGCCAATGGTACGAGGAAATGAGCACGTGTTGCTATTGACAATAGCATTCAGCTCTTGTCAGCTCTCTGACAAAATGGACTTTAAATCAAATTAGTCAGGATGAATTAAAAAAAGGTCATTTCATGCTTGCCAAGGGATCTATCAAGAACATATTAAAATTCTAAACAAGTATACCCCAAAACGCAGGTACACTCAATTTCACAAAGTAAACAGTACCAGATGTAAAATCACAGGCTAACCCCAGCACAGTAACAGTGGGTGATACCAACATAACCCTCTTACCAACAGGCAGGACATTTATACTGAGGCAGGGAGAGTAAAGTTAAATAGTATCATAAACTGAATGCACTTAATACATATCTACAGAACGTTCCACTAAAACACTAAAAAATAGAATCCCATTTTCTCAGCAGCATATGCATGGGACTTTCTCCAAAGCAGATCACATACTGGGACACAAGGCAAGACTCAACAGCATAGAAAAACTGAAAGAACATCCTGTGCCCATTCAGACCACAATGAGATAAATATCAGTAGCCAAGAAAGACTGCAGAAATGACACAAACTTGTAGAGATTAAACAACACACTAATGAATGACAGACATCACAGAAGAAATCCAGAAGGAAAGTAAAAATTCCTAGAATCAGATGAAAATGAGACAGAGAAGGCAATCCTCAGAGGAAAGCTCATAGCACCTCGGAAAACCAGAAAGAATCCAAATAACTGACTTAATGATCCAAAACAAACCTAAAGCAAAATCAATGGATGGGGGTAAGTCATTAAGATCATGACAAAAATTAATGAAACAGAAATTTAAAAATACCAAAAAAAACTTTAATTAAACAGTTGGTTCTTTGAAAAGATAAAGACTGATAAACCCTTAGCCAAATTTACCAAAAGAAAGAGATGTAGGATCCTAATTAACAAAATTAGACATAGCACAACACGGCAGACATTATGATACCAATAGAATTCATAAAAATCACAAAGGTAAACCTTAAAAAAAAAAAAACTATGTCATACTAAGCTAGAAAGTCTGAAAGACATGAGTATTTTTCTGGCACTATTTACTTAGTGAAAGTGGGTACACCTGCATTTTGGGGTACACAGGCTTGAATTTTAATATAAGCATGGGACGTACCAAAATAACCGAAACATAAAATAAACAATTTAAACAGACCTATAACCAACAATGAGACTGAAGCAGCAAATCAAAATTCCCCTAACTAAAAATTGAATAGGACCAGGTAAATTCACTATAGAATTCACTCAGACCTTCAAAGGATAAAATTGATACTATTTAAATTTTTCTATAAAATAGAAAAGAAAACAAAACTTCAAACTCTTTTAACAAAGCCTGTATTACTCTGACACCCAAACTAGATAAAGATACTACAAATAAATAATAAATAAATAAAATAAAAGCATAATAGCTCAACCTCCTGATAAACAGATTCAAAATTCACAATAAGATATTTTTTAACAGAATTCAAGATCACATCAAAAACATCATCATCATGATCAAGCTTGGCTTCATTTCAGTGATGGTTCAATGTGCATAAATCAATAAATGTGATTCATCACATAACTGGACTCAAAGTTAGAATCTCATGGTCGCCCAATCCTTTGACAAAAATCCAACAACTTCATGATAAAAGTAACGGAGAGCCAGGGGTGGGAAGTTCACATTTAACACAATGAAGGCTATAGATAGCCAGTCTACAAAACAATGCTGCCCTAAATGGGGAAAAGAAACTCAAGGCATCCCGCTAACACTAGTATGCCCACTCTCCTACTTCTATTCTAATTCAATGTCTGAAGCCTTAGCTAGAACAATAAGACAAAGAAAGGAAATAAGTGGGATGCAGATAGGAAAAGGAGCACCTTTCCTTGCGGACGATAGGATTCTAGACATGCAGATAGACTCCACCAGGAAACTCCTACAGCTGATAAACACATGGAGCAAAGTAGCAGGATACAAAATTAACACACAAAAATCAGTGACCTTTCTATACACCAAAGATAAACATACTGAAAAAGAACTCAGGAAAACATCCTTTCACATGGATTCCTCTAGCTGCCAAAGGAATAAAAGACCTGGAAATAAACCTACCCAACGAACCAAAAGACCCCTGCAATGAAAACTTTATCACACTGCAAAAAGAAACTGAGAAAGACAATGGAAGACAGAAAGATCACCCATGTTCATGGACCAGAAGAATTAATATTGTGAACATGGTTATCCTACCAAAAGTAATCTGCAAATTCTATGCAATCTCAATCTAAGTTCTGGGGCCATTCTTTACAGATGCAGGAAAAAAAAAAAAAAAAGAAATCTTGAAATTCACATAGAGATACAAAAGGCTAAAGCTAGCCAAAGCTATTCTGAGAAAAGAGAATTCTGTAGGAGGTATGACCATACCTGATTTTAACTTACACTACAGAGCCACAGTCATAAACACAGCAGGAGCCTGGCACAAAAACAGATACATAGATCAGTGGAATAGATAGAGGGCTCAGAAATACCAAAATATACACAAAAGACAGCATCATCAAAAACGGGCTATCAACATATAGAATGAAACCCGGTTCTCACCTTTCACCCTGCAAAAACTCAACTCCCACCAACTCAAAAGACCTAACGTAAGAGATGATACTTTGAAACTCCTAGAAGAAAAAGTAGGGACTGTGCTTCAATACACAGGCGCGAGCGAGTAAGGACTCTCTGAACAAGATGTTACAGGCAATTCACTGACTTCAGTGATGTAGCCACTGGTCAGTTAACTCACACTCCAGTGAATAGCTTCCCATCTATTCCCAATCATGTGGCCCTAGTTACACCCAGTGGGTCACAAAGTAAAAACAAAATGAAAGACATGAATGTGGCATGGAAACTCGATGGGAGAAGTGGGGTGTAGTAGGTCCCAGAGGAAGATAAGAGGGTACAACTGTGACCAGACTATTTCATATATACATATGAAATTATCAAAGAATAAATCAATTTTTAGAAAGAACTATAACCATGGATGGGTCCATGACTACAGCTACATATGTAGCAGAGGATGGCCTTATCTGTCATCTTGGTCCTTTGGAGGCTTGATGCCCCAATGAAGGGGGATGCTAGAGGGAGGAGGCGGGAGTGGGTGGGTGTGTGGGGGAAAGCTCTCTTAGAGGCAAAGGTGATGAGGGATGGTGTGAGGGTTTGTGGAGAGGAGACCAGGAAGGGAAACAACATTTGAAATGTAAATAAATAAAATAACCAGAAATAAATAAATAAATAAATAAATAAATAACAAAAAAGGAACCATATCCCAGGAGGCCAGACTTTTGCCCAATATCATCTCTGACATTTTTATTATCTAAAAGCAAAGTTAAAAACAAAAACTGCTTAAGAAAAAGTCTAAAGTAAGACTTCATGACTCATTTTCAATTTTCCATTAGTATCAGTAGATCTTTAATGCCCATTCAAAATGACAAAATCCAGTGAAGGTCAATGATCTGGTTATAATTCTAAATCAAGATTCTGATACAACCTCTTAAAAATTAATATTTTAAAAACTAGACCGTTTTAAAATCTTTTCATTAAGATTTTGTTTCAATTCTGTTTAAAAGTTGTGTTCGGGGGTGTTGAGATAATCAGTGAGGAGTAGGGGCACTTCCCGCCAAGCGACGCAACCTAAGTTCAGTCCCGGAGCCCAACAGTGTAAGGGAAGAACCAACTCCACAAGTTAGCTACTGATTTACACACTTACTTACTCTGTGGTACATGCCTACCCACGCACATGCACACACCACACAAACTGTAATTGAGCCGGGCGGTGGTGGTGCATACCTTTAATCCTAGCACTTGGGAGGCAGAGGCAGGGGGATTTCTGAGTTCCAGGCCAGCCTGGTCTACAGAGTGAGTTCCAAGACAGCCAGGGCTATCCAGAGACACCCTGTCTTGAAACACACACACACACACACACACACACACACACACACTCACACACAGTTGAATACAGGGCCAGCAAGATGGCTCAGAGGATAAAGGTGCTTACCACACAAGCCTGACAACCTGAATTAAATATCCAAAACCTACAATGGAAGAAATTTCCTTTTGTAATAGAAGAATGGAAGAATCAACTCCCAAACACTGTGTTGTGACCACCACACACAAATCATGGCATGCACACACCTGCACCTAATGTGTTGGAAGGGCGGGTCGCATCAGAATATACCACAGCAGGCCCAAACAGTTACACGTGTAAGAGGTTTAATTGAGAGGGTGAGAAGGGGAAGTGGCGTGGAAAGAGAGGAGGGGGGAGAAAGAGAAAGACAGAGGAATGTCCCCCGTGTATATATGTGGGTTGTGACGACGTCACGGCCACAGGTAAAGGTGGGAAGTGATCCCAATGGATTCTGGGAATATGGTGGCTGTTGCCCTGGCAACAGGTCTGTGGACCTGCCCATGCATCACCACAGGCTTTGGATGTCCTGACGCTAACAGCACCCACACAAAAATAATAAAAAAAAATGTTTAAGTTGAATGCATTGTAGTTTCAGTGCTCATTACACTCAAATAAAAGGTTATACTTTTTTACTGTAAAGAAAAATAACCATGACTCAAGTTCTATCTGTTGTAGATTTTTGAAAGGGTCGATTTTAATAGAGTCAAACTGCTTCAAAAGAGTGAAAATACAAACTTCATTCACTACAGAGAAGTATCACAGTCTCCAAAACTCTATACTCAGGAACTTATTACACATTCCCAGTCTTTCATAAATCACTCAGTAAACATGAACATTATCCTCTCAGACAGCAGGATTCTCATACCCAAGCCAAGAAAAACTAAAAAAAAAAAAAAAAAATCAGTTCCATAACACAAGGCTGAGAATTTCAACAAACTCAACTCTTCCTCCCTGCAGAATTTCAACCCTCCTGGGTCCATCTCTAGCTATGAAAATAGCAACGACCCTCTTATGCAGGAGGCAGGTGGTGAGCTGGCATGGAACCAGCGCTGGGCTTACACAAAAGATGATCCATCCCAAGTCAGAACGCAGACATAACGCCTACCCAGGTTTTACTGTTCCTTCCTTCTAGTGAACGAGCACATGTCATTTCCATAAGCCCACAGAACACTCTCAAGACAAAACCCAGGACTCCTAAGCAAAAAGACTAAGCATAAATATTTCGTCTTTACAAAAGGAAATCTAGGTTTGACAAGAACAGTTTGCTCAAGAGAAAGAACGGGTAGACTATGTACAGCCAGTTACAGAAGTGCTGCACCGGAAGTGCTGCACCGGAAGTGCTGGCTGGGTTCCTCATGCACATTCCCTGCTGCTCATAGTATTTTGAGGAATCCACACATGGCTTTCCAACGAAATAAAATACAGTCCTGTGGGGCTGATAACCTCACTAATCCGGAAACCATCTCCTGAAAGACATGTTCCTGACATGGCAGGCAGGAGCTCCTCCTGTGAGACCCAAGAAACCAGCAGGATGGATTGGTACTCCCGAAAATTAACAGGCAGAGAGGACTTTTCTTGCCACAAGAGGAAGACCTGTGAAAGAAAGACTACAAAAGCAACAAAGAGAAGTGAGCCCCACTCTCCTTCGTCTGTTCATTTCTTGACAATGCCTGGGACAGAACCCAGGGCTTCACACATGCTTAGCTAAATGCTCTGCTTCCGAAGTACACCACGACTCTGAGTTTTGTGTTGGTGCATTTTCTGTTTCGTTTTTGTTTTGCTGTTTGTGTTTGTTGTTTTGTTCTGTTTGGCTTTTGAGACAGGGTCTTTCAGGGTAGCCTGGGCTAGTATGGAACTTGTTCTAAAGACCAGACTAGCCTTAAACTCACAGTGATCCTCCTGCCTCCACAGTACTGGCAGATGTGGGGTGGAGGGTGGGGTATGAGCTTGCCAGAGCTTATATGGCAGTTAGAGAGTAACTTGTAGACTTTGGTTCTCTCCTTCCATAAAGTGTGTTCCAGGGATCTAACTCTAGTTATGGGGCTCAGTAGGTAGCAAGTACCCTTACCCACCAAGCCAACCTGAAATTTATTCTTAATTTTCTCAACATTCTCACTCCATCATTAATGAGGAATAAAAAAAATAAAGTAAAATAAAATAAAATAAAATAAACTTGTTTTAAAGTAAGATTAAGAGAGGAGTCCAGCAGGAGACTTTTTTCCTTGCTCTGAAATGAGGTTTGTTCTGCCTGACAACTGTCTCATGAAGTAGAGCCTTTTATGATACAATGAGGCCTTCAGACGCAAGAGCTATTTCATGAAAATTATAACTTGGGGCGGGGGTAAAAAGCAATTTCCAGAATCTTTAGAGTTGCAGGAAAATTAAGAGAAAAGAAGAGAGGTGTCCTTCCCCAAACCATTTTTATTTGATGCCATTTTTTTCCAGAAATATTAAAGATAAGCTCTGTAACATCCTATCTCAGATACAGCAGCCCATCTAAATTTTGTGTCAGACACAAATGCATATATGCACCGACGTGGTTCACTGAATCCACATGTGCATGCTAGATACTTTTGACCAAAGCATCTTGAACTGGTCTAGAAAAAATGCTCACCAGCTTTCTCTCACAGGGCTGCATTATTTCAGAGTGAACTAACATTGAGAAATATTAATTACGGGTTCAACTTTTCTAGGGCTAGAGTGCTGTGCAGGGCTCTTACACTAAGCTTTGCCTCAGGAAGAAGCCAGCAGCTGAAGGGTTCCAAGTCCCAGAACAGTAAGAAACATGGCAGCTGCCTCAGAGACCCTAGCCTAGTGCACAAGGAAGGGCATGCAAGTAGTGTGACTACACACAGGCTCCACCCCCAACTGAACATCCTTAACGTGATTACCAGTTTGACCACCTGTCCTTCATAAAGCAAAGGCAACTATTTATGATATTCTGATACTTATTCCATTACTATATACATTAACATACTATAAATATACATTAATATACAATAATGTACAACATGACTGTACTGGGAAACTAACAGACACTAACCTGATGAGGGAGAACAAGAGTGAGTTGAAGGTCAAAGGCCAGATACATCATTTATTTGGTCTAGATTGAGTTTTTATCCCCAAATAGAAATGAAAGGCCTTCTCAAAGCAGATGCCGTACTGAAATGTCCCATTTTGCCCTGAGATGAGAAATAGGAAATGGCAAACACTCTCACAAGTTGTCTCTCCTGGAGCTCAGAGCACTGGACTTAGGGTCTTCTCTGGTACCCACAAGAGCCCAGTGTCTTCAAAAAAAAATCTGAAAACCATCTGGAACACTTGTAGCTGGACCGATGGTGGCCAGGGCACTACAGGCTTCATTGGCTTCAGGGGACCAGAGTATCCTCCAAAGTATGTGATGGAACACAGAATCAGGCCTCATGCTGGAAGCATCTCTGGCTCTTCTGCCCCCTCCAGTCAACCACCATCTTTCATCAGGGAAAACCCAGGCCCTCTACACTATGCAACCAACAGCTTGGTTTCCTGTCCTCCTGGTGCTTATGTGGCTTTGGTATTTTATCCAGCAGAGTTCGGAAGCCCCACCCCTGAAGCCATTTAAGAGGAAAACAGAACAAGGCCACCCTCAAGTGCCTTGTGCCATAGTGCTGGGAATTACAGCCAACATGGTATTCCCAAGTCCTTCCCCAGGAGCATGTCGCTGCAACACCAGCTTGCAAACATGGGCACACAGACCCACTGCTGAGCCAGGTGTATTGGGGACTTTAAAAAGAACAGTGCACATGGGAGGGATTGTTTTGTTTTGTTTATGAATCCAGAAATAACACCTTAAAACAACACCCCAAAAGGGATGCCATCATTTAATCCAATTGAGAATGCTTTCAAGCAGATTACAACCTAAGACTCAAGGGCTGACGAGTGAAAGTAGCGTGTCTGCCTTACAGGTCCCTACAAGGAGAAGGGCGAGACCATGGTGCCTTTGTGTTCTGCCTCAAGCAGTCATGTACTGACTGTGTTGTGTGGGGCAGCACAGGTATGGATCTGAAGGAGCTGGATGAATACCGGATTCATTCTAGAACCTTCTCCAGTCCTGCTTACTTCTTCAGCCTTCACCGACTAGCAGTACAATCACCGCTCAGGCTCACGGGACCCTCCCACCAGATCGGGTTCCACCCCCTTCTCTGCACATGCCCCACCCCCAGCATAACTGACCATATCTCCATAGCTGACATTCCTAGGAAGGGAAACCTCAGGAGAAGCCTCAAACACCCAGCTCCTAACAGTTAAAAAGCCCAACTCTTGACCTCTTGGTAAGATAGCAGACCTGTCCCAAAATATCAACCTTCACTAGAATGAGCCCATTGATCCATTAGTGATGTCTGCAAAAAAACCATATGTATATCCCAACTATTCATATAGGGTTATGATATTAACTATATATACAAACATACAAGCATAGCTTTTTTAAGTTTGGGAAAACATATTTAACCTTACAGCCTAAAAGATACTCTATCTGTGTGATTGCAGGTGCCTATTTCAGTGCCAATTGTAATCTACTGAAATGATTTCCTAGCCTACCTGGAAAGCTGGACTTATTTCTAGGCTCGTCCTGCACGATTCATGACTCCTCAGAAAACAGAACTCACTCATCTATACTACCTTCCTGTGGTTTTTTTTTTCTTTTTTTGAGATCAATTTTTTGGGGATCAGTTTTTTTTTTTTTTGGAATCAATCTTCTGAAATAGCTTAACCCTTTACTGGCTTTCAAAGTGATAATAGCTTGCAAATGGTCATTCCAGTAGGCTTAGCATAACCTCACACTTCTCACAACAGGGAGAGCTAGTTGGACTATGCAGTGAGTCACGAGGCTCTGTGTCTCTAACATGCTCCTAGGAAATGTGAGGCACCAATGAGTCCCCAAACAAAACACCGTACAGCACAGGTTACACTGCAGGTGGGACGACCAGACTCAGCTTCCCTAGGATGTGTATTCAAATGCAGAGCCTGCTTTGACAGGAGCTTGGAAGTGGCAACCATGGGCCTGCTATGTGGAGGCTCCTTGAAAGGGAAGAGTCCTATGGGAAGTGAAGGGTGCAGAGGGGGGCTGCAGTGAGGAAACCAGCTCTGGAAATGATCAGGTACAAAAACCTTAAAGGTCCAGAGCATGAGAAAGGAGCATAGGTATGGAAGGAACTCTGTTCTGTTGGACTAAAGGTGTAGGTGTATGATTTCCATTGATCTAGTTTGGGCTTCCACCTAGAAACGTACCGATGATGTCATTCATCATTCAAACTGCCTTTACCATGAGTGAGGAAATGATCATCTACCCCACTTTAGTCAAAAACATAGTTTCCAAATATCCCCATATCCACTGATCATTTTAATCAAAAATAAACATATGCATCTACTGCCTTGTTTAAGAGTTCCAGACAGTTCTGACTGTCAAGACTAGAAAGCATTGTTTTGCAGGCCAATTGCTCATTCTGTTGGGTCACACAGGTTTGTTTGGGTTTTTTTTTTTTTTTGTTTTTGTTTTTGTTTTTTCTTTTTCCTTCTTTTTAATTACCAAGTTCCTCTTATTGTATAAGAACAAGAGGATTCCTGTATTCCTAGAAACCTTTCCCGGTATTTTCTACATTGCACTATAGAAAAATAACAAGGTTAAAGCGCTGTCCATCTCAGAAGCCGCTGTTACTCAGCTAGAGCCTGGACATGCTGTTCCACGGGCTATAGAATCAAAAAGGGTAAAAATAAACTTCCAGAAAAGGGAATGCCTAGCAGGCAGCCTCTTACTCTGACCTTCTCGGGAAGCCTTTCCTCATTCTTGTGGGTTTCATTAAGCTAAGAAGCACACGGCACTATAAACCGGTTTGCTAGTTTCCATACTTCCTGCCAATTTTCCACTTCTGCAAAACCAATTTCAATTAAATAAAAAAAAAAAAAAAAACCTAAAGTAAAACTCTCACAGTCTGAATTATTTCGGGTGTGGGATAAGAAGGCAGAATAAAAAAATTATTGGCAAATAATATCAATGTTCATTTATTACTTTTATCCTTAAAATCACTACTTAGTCCCAGACTCATTTCCTTTTCCAAGGTCTGGAAAGTGTCTAAAAGGTAGACACTGCCAAACAATTGTCTGGAGTTCAGTTATTTTCAGGCATTTGTTTTACTACCTTGTAGCTGAAGAAGTTCTCATGGAAATCCATCCAAACCACTGCCTGTGTTAAGGATTTACACAGATTTATGGATAGAGCAGTGCATAGCATCTAAGTGTCTTAAGGCTCTGCTCTGTGTGTTCCGTAAGCTTTAAATATGTGTAAAATCTGAAACCAAAGACAGGGAAGAAGGGAGAAGTCAAGGGGGAAAACTCACAGTGACTGAAGGCTGCTCTCCAGGGAGAATCAAGCTCAAGAGCAGAATGTGACATTTCAGCCGCCCAGTAATACACAGGAGCAACAGGAAAGCATAAAACTGCATGCGCCAGCTTATTAAAATAACTCCCTTCCTCAGGGTCTCTTGTATTAAACTTAGATATGCGGATAAACACCAAGATGCGTCAGGTTTTCAGGTCCTCCCATGAAAGTTGCCCCTACTTGGCCAGAATCCAACAGTGGTACTACCCAAGTAACTAGAATTCATATGAGAAATAAGATAGTTACAGCCGTAAGACCTTAACACACAATGTGGTTGGCCAACCTCCTAGTGACAAGAGAGCTAAGGCCAAAAGGAAGAAGTGTCAGCAAGGAGAAAAGCAAGGGGAACAGAGCAGGGCAGAAGGAAAAGGGAGGCAATAAGCAAAGGAAAGAGAATCCAGTCCGCCATACCTGGGAGAAAGGCAGAGAGTCCATGTTGTCTCCAACCCATCACCAGAAGACTGATAGGGATGCTACCATGTGTTACTGCAAATGACGATGTTCAATACGACACTGCAAACGATATTGGACTTAAGGGGAAATTACCTTACCACATCTTTTAAAATGCAAGGATTAAGAAAATTAATAATTGAATGCATTAATTTGACCATATTACCTTAGTTTATGTCCTAGCTGCTATTGCTAGGGACCCCTAAAAAGTGCTGATCAAAGGCCAAATGGTTTGCCGTCATCCAGTGTGACACCTACCCCTCTCGCTGAAACCTTGTGGAAAAGCAGAAGATGAGAAGGAACGGAGGGAGCAGGTGAGCCCCACGCCGCTTCCGAAATGAGCCTTTGCGCTCATCTCGAAGTTACATGGCAGGAGGAGCTGGGTCTGACTGAAAACAGACAGCTGGTCTCCAGGATGGGAACACTGCACGGAGTTGTTTTTAGAAAGTAAATTAACATACACAAGCTCTGCCCCTGGAAAACTTCACAATCCTGATAAAACTGTCCTCATTCTTCTCAGATTCCACCATAAAATGTGACAGGTGGAGTCGGTGCTGTTAGTTTTAAAATAAATAGATCACACCACTCTTGGGATAACTGTTAATGCTGTAGGCCTGAGCTCACATGTGTGCATACCTACGTGCGCATGTGCATGTGTGTACATACACAGAGAGAGACAGAGAGACAGAGAGACAGAAAGACAGAGAGAAAGACAGAAAGACGGACAGAGGCAGAAAGAGAGACGACGACAGAAAGACAGACAGATGCAGTTTCAATTATCGTAACTACAGTCCTCTCTGATGATTTAAAAGTATAGGTCTAAAGAATTTAAGGGCCTAGCTCTGCACACCTAATTAGATGCAGTATTTCTAATGGATCCAGCCCTTGCAAGCAAAGGTACAGTTTGCAAATACGGGCACAGTCTAAGAACATTTATCAACATCAACTCCACCATTTCTCTGTTGACTATGACCGAAATATAAGCCAAAAAATCCAAAAACAAAAAATGATTTTATGACATGATGAGATTGCATGTAAATGTACAAAAAAAGATTGGTCCAGGCAACAGAAAAGATTCTCAGTCTTGTTGAGACATTTAAAAGCGCAGCCTTTAGTATCACTTATGCATTTCCATGTCCTGGGAGTCAGTGGCACGCCACCCTTTGAGGCTGAAATGACGCCCTCAAGGTAGAAACTTCAGAGACAGGGAAGGGTCAGTGTCCAGGCACAGGTAAGAGTCTGGCCAATGCATGCAGAGCAGGGGGAGGTGAGTATCCAGTGCCGGGCTCACTCATGAAAGCTCTCCCACGGTAAAAGCCCCTTCAGCCGCTTTCCTTTTGCTTAAGATGAAATATAATAAATAACATTTCAGCCACTCCCACTCCCTCCTGCCTCTAGGAATAGGAACGTCATGCCCAGAAGAAAGGAAGGGAAAATACCCTCCCTGAATCTGCCCTCTTCCTCAGATTGCAGCACATGTCTCCAAGGTTGCCCTCTAAAGAGTGCAGAGCTTCATGCAGGGTGTGGGAAGTGCAGGCCAGGCTCTCAAGGGAGCAGCCATGAAACAGAGGAGCAGCACAGTAAGTTAAGAGGGCCAACAAAATGGCTTCTGTGTTTCTGGGTCCAGAAAAAGTAGTAGGGAAGAGTCCTAAAAATAAATCTTTGGAGAAGAAAGTAGGAAAGGACTCAAAAAAAGATAAACAGAAAGAAAAAAAAAAAAAACCTCAATTTAAAGAAAATGACCAAAAGATTAGAGAAATCGACAAAGAAGTAATACAGATAGCTAGTAAACATTGTAAAACGTGTTCAACACCCTTAGCCAACAGGAAAATGCCAATTAAAACTATTTTGAGAGTCCATCTCATTCCCATCAGAATGACTATCATGAGAGAGAAAGAGGGAGGGGGAAAGGGAAGGGGAAGGGGGAGGGGGAGGGAGAGGGAGAGAGAGAGAGAGAGAGAGAGAGAGAGAGAGAGAGAGAGAGAGAGAGAGAGAGAGACAGACAGAAGAAAGAGAAGAAATTCGGGCAAGAATGTGGGGAAAGAGGAACTCTCATTTCTGGTTGGAGCCATTATGGAAATCAGAGTGAGAGGTTCTCAAAGAGCTACCGCATGACCCAGCTATACTACAAATGAGCACATACCCCGAGGACTCCACACACTAGACGCCTTCTGAGCCAAGCAGCGTTCCTTGCTGCTCTGTTCACGACAGCTAGGAAATAGAAAATCAGCCTAGATGTCCCTCAGCTAATGAATGGACGTGAAAATGGCGTGTGCCTACACAATGGAATTTTACTGAAGATTCCAGGGGGAAAGAGGGAGCTGGAGATATCCTAAGTGACGTAACCCAGACCCAGAAAGACAGTTTATGATGCAAATCACAGCTGGGAATCTTTAGATCTGCGTGTTTACCCAGGAGCGCTTAACAAGAAGGCAGAAAGGGGTCTTTTAGAGTGGGATCGAGGAAAGAAGCCCGCAGGGATGGTGGACAGGATAGCCCACTGCAATCCAACAGCAGAGCGTGTGAATGTTGGAAATGGAAAGGCTTAAGGGGGATGGAAACAGGCAGACGGTGAGGAAGGGCATAGCAAGGGGAGTTAACCAGACCTAAAGATGTTTGAAAAGCAATATACAAGCCTACTATTTAAAAATAAATAAATAAATAAATGATTTTAAAAAGCTAACTAAAAATATAAGTTAAACGTGCAACCTGAGGGAAGGTATGTGGCATAGACAGACAACGCTGCTCCAGAAGCTATCAGGCGGGGCTGTGGGGTCCCGCCCTGGAAAGTGTTTCCAAAGGCCCCCAAAGCAATTACTACGATTGCTCTTGGTTGTCCTCCAAAACTTGATAAGACTCTTCTATTGAAGACGCCATGCACACACATACATTCTCACACACATGTGCATACCACATACACACATATTCATACACACACTCACACACACATGTATACACCACATGCGCACGCAATTTGAAAACAGGGAGACAGCCTGTCCGAAGGAGAAAGGAGCTTGGAGGGAGATGAGGGATAAAAGGGATCATGGGGGTGAATGTGATCACAATATTTTACCTATGTGTGGATTTGTAGAAGAATAAAGGAAACTTTTTTTTTTGTTTTGTTTTGTTTTTTTTGTTTTTGTTTTTCTAGACAGAGTTTCTCTGTGTAGCCCTGGCTGTCCTGGAACTCACCCTGTAGACCAGGCTGGCCTTGAACTCAGAAATCCACCTGCCTCCACCTCCCAAGTGCTGGGATTAAAGGCGTGTGCCACCACTGCCTGGCTAAAGAAACTTTTTTAAATTCCCCAAAAGGCCTTTGTTTTTAAAGTCTAGACAGATGTTACCCATGGTTCAAGCTTAGTACCAATTATGTCCAAAGGGCCCAGTGGCCACAGCACGTCTGTGTCATACCTAACACATTTGGCTTCTTCTGGGGCCTAGGGTCTAGGGACCGTGTAGAATTTGAATAAGAATGTCCCCCTTGGTCTCAGACATTTGAACACTTGGACCTCAGTTGTTTGGGGAGGTCTAGTTGGTGCAGCCTTGCTGGAGGAAACACCTCGGGGGGGGGGGGGGGGGGGGGGGGGGGCAGGGGCAGGCTTGGAGATTAAAGGCCTGGCACCACTTCCTGTTTGTTCTCTGCTTCCTACTTATACTTGAAAATGTAAGCTCCCACTTTCTGCTCTGGACGGCCTACCTGCTTCTTGCTGCCATGTTGTCTCCATGATGGCCTCTTACCTTTTGGAACCATAAGCCAAATATAAACCCTTCCTTCTTTACAGTCTCTTTGCTCGTGGAGGGGATTTTATGATTAATTATTGTACTGTTTAACTGTGGTATGAGTGTTTTGCTTGCATACGTGTCTTTGTGTGCCTGGTACCCAAGGAGGCCAGAAGAGAGTTTAAGATCCCTTGGAACAGAGGTCTGATAGTTGAGAGCTTCCAGGTGGGTGCTCAGCCCTGGGTCCTCTGGAAGAGCATCCAGGGCTCTTAAGCACAGAGCTATCTCGCTGGCCCCCATGCTCATGGCATTTAACCACAGTAATAGAGAACTAATGCAGACGGCATCTAGGAATCTGCATCTTTAACGGGTCCCTAGAATACTTCTCAAAGCATACCAAAATTCTGAAAATGACGGGACTGAGCTCCTATCAGACAGAAGGAAGAGGCAGAGAAGGCAGGAAGGATTCAAACATGGAGAAGTGAGTCGAAAGGAAGGGAGAGGTCCGAGAGAGAGAGAGAGAGAGAGAGAGAGAGAGAGAGAGAGAGAGAGAGAGACACGGGAGCCAGCAGAGGACAACACAGGAGGCTTGAGCTCTGAGCAGCTGGGCAAGGGTTCTCCAGGATGAAATGGAGTAGGGCCGCCCCTCGGGGAGATGATTTCAGCAAAGTCTAACCAGCTGCCAACTAAGCAGGAGCTGCTGCCAACAGGAAGGATAGGAGGACGAGTGACAGTTCCTTCAGTGGCCTCCCATGGGGGAGGGGCATCCCCTGAAATGACTGCCAGGAGCCCATCTTGCCTTTCTAACTGAACTGCAGCTCCGATGAGACTCGCTTTAATTGCTCTAGAAAAACAAAGGGATGTGGCATCCCTTGTTTCTAGATAGCATGGAACAGCTCTCGTTTCTGTTCCAAATCCTCAACAAATGACAAGCAACCCAGAACAGCGTTCACCTCAGCCAGATGAGATGTGCGCCACACAGCAGGGGCGGCCACACTAAATAAGGCGGGCTGGAAGGGCAAGGTCATGAAAGCCAGATCCTCTGTGTTACTACAGAAGTGGGTGGGGGCAGCAGAGGGAGGAGGAGCTGGAGACTCACACCAGGTCACACAGACAGGTGTGCCCTTCAATGGTGAAGCCTCGAAATGACAAGCCACCCCTGCAGGCAAGAAGGCTGTGGCGAGTCTTGGAATGGGCACCTGACCAATCCGAAACGCTTTGTGTTAGGCAGCCCTGTGGGGGACTCTGACCACACTACAGTTGGGAGAGCTCTGTGCTAAAAATACATTTAAAAAAAAATCTTTTTTCTTAAAATAAAAATAAAACCATCCTGGAGGGATAGTCGGAGCTCAAGGAGAGATGAAAGAACATGTCAGAGGCAGAACCACCCATTCAGAGGGCTGTTGCAGAGATCCAAGCAAGAAGTGTGGCGAGCTGATGGCAGTAACCAGGAGAATGGGGAATGGAGTCATGGAAAAAAAAAATAAAAATAAAATCTTAGCAGTTAAAATGTGGGGCTTGGTGACATGGAGAACAGATTGGGGAGAGTGGGGGCGGGAGCAGAACTCCAGCGTTGTGCTTTAGACAACGTAGCTTTACATCAGGTAAAAGAAATGTGAGCTCTTATATAAGTTACTGATCAATTTGCCATCTGCCTCAAACTTGAAACGCTCAAATCTGTTTGTAAGCCAACTCAGAATCTCCCAGATTCAGGAAGACGGTATCTTAAATACTTTTATGAAACAGCACAATTATGAAACGTACCCGTGAGCTGTCTCCAACTACTCTCTTTCAGCGATGCATCTCAGAAATAGAAATGAGTCCAGATCTAAGAATCTGGGAAGAGGAGAAAAGCTAGAGGGAAATTACTCCCGAAACCCAAGGCTCGGCCATTTGCCGAGAAAAGTCCTAACCACATGTTAGCACCCTGAGTGACTGAGTGGGAAGAACACACCATACAATGTCCGACGTGAAGCACGTGTTAAAGACTTCCCTGTCCCGGAGTGTGCTTTACCTAAGTTATAGGACTGAGGGTAACAAGAAAACACCCATCCTAATTAGCTGTAGCAAATACTTTCAAAAGTATTCCCTTTTGCTTCACATAGGATGACTTTATACTTATTAAACATGGGTGTGCCTGGTATTTCGGACATTCCCTCTGAGAAAAGCAGAAAACCTCTAAGGATGTGACTCAAAAGAGTTGGGAAGCCGCCCAGCGTCTGGCCCCATGCTTCAATGGCTGGGAATGCAGAGCTGCCTCTGGCAGGGCCACTTGCCACAACCTCAGCTTCTCAGGATGTAAACGGGCTCTTTCATCCCTCTACCAGGCCTCTAAAATAGCATGCAACCAATCGGCTAGCAGAAACTCAATTCAGGGCTGGAGGAGATGAGTCAGGCCTTCTCTTGACACTCACAACACCCTTAAATCCATCCCCCAAACATACTGTCTTCTACCTAACTGCTCCTTCATTGTCCTTCCAGAGTTCCGTTACAGTTCCCCAAAATTCAAAAGTAATACTATGCTTTAGAGGAAAGGGTGTAGAAAAAGCTGAACCCTAGGTGTACATAACGCAAAGAGCTGTTCCTAGCCAGTACAGTCCCTCACTCGAAACAAGTACGCAGGCTGGACTGGCCATGTTTTTAAGCACTGAATATTATTGATGGTTTGGAGCTTCATGAGCACTCCATAAGGAATGTTGGAGAGATGGCTCAGTGGTTAAGAGCACTGGCTGCTCTTCCAGAGAACCCTGGTTCAACCCCCAGCACCCACAAGACAGCTCAGAACCATCTATAAACTCCAATCCCAAGAGATCTGATGCACTCACCTGGCCTTTGCAGATATCAGGCACAGAAGTGGTGCACAGAAATACATGGCAGGGAAAACTCATACAATTTTTACTTTTTCTTTTATTTATTCACTTTACATTCCAATCCCAAGCCCCTCCCCTGCCCCTCCTCCCATCCCCACTGTCACACACCCACTTCCCAAACCCCTTTTTCTCCTCAGAAAAGGGGAGCCAAATAACAAGGGAGGATGGTTGGATCTTAGAAGAGGAAATAAAATAGACATGAGAGGTAGATAGAGGGTGAAACTTGGTGGGGGGAGGGGAGTGAGAGGAACAGGATGTGGGGATCAGGTGTGCGGAGTCGGGGGGTGGGGGTGGGAATGGACTGGGGCAAGTCAGAAGACCCGAGTCCATGGGGGTGGCCCCAGCTGAGACTCTTAGCAGCAGGTGATATGGAGCCTATAGTGGCCACCTCCTGTAGCCAGGTGGAACTCCCACTGAAGGGAAGGGGTACACCAACTGTCTTAGTCAGGGTTTCTATTCCTACACAAACATCATGATCAAGATGCAAGTTGGGGAGGAAAGGGTTTATTCAGCTTACACTTCCACATTGCTGTTGATCACCAAAGGAAGTCAGGACTGGAACTCAAGCAGGTCAGGAAGCAGGAGCTGACGCAGAGGCCATGGAGGGATGTTCCTTACTGGCTTGCTTCCCCTGGCTTGCTCAGCCTGCTCTCTTATAGAACCCAGAACTACCAGCCCAGAGATGGCATCATCCACAATGGGCCCTTCCCGCTTGATCACTAATTGAGAAAATGCCTTACAGCTGGGTCTCATGGAGGCACTTGCCCAACTGAAGCTCCTTTCTCTGTGATAACTCCAGCCCGTATCAAATTGGCACACAAAACCAGCCAGTACAATAGTTGAGCAGAAAGTGTCCTTGTGGTACAGTAAGACATCTTTTGGGTATATGCCCAGAGTGGTATAGCGGGTTCTTGAGGTAGAACTATTCCCAATTTTCTGAGAAACCACCAAATTGATTTCCTAACTGGATGAACAAGTTTGCACTCCCACCAGCAATGGAGGAGTATTCCCCTTGCTCCACAACCTCACCAGAATGTGCTCTCACTTAAAGAGTTTTTTATTTTAGCCACTCTGATGAGTGTAAGATGGAATTCTCAGGGTCATTTTGATTTGCATTTCCCTGACAACTAAGGACATCGAACATTTCTTTAAGTGTTTCTCAGCCATTCAAGATTCCTCTGTTGAAAATTCTGTTTAGCTCTGTACCCCATTTTGTGTTATTTGGTTTGTTGGTGTCTAATTTCTTGAGTTCTTTACATATGTTAGATATTAGCCCTCTGTTAGACGTAGGGTTAAAGGTCTTTTCCCATTCTGTAGGCTATTTGTCCTATTGACAGTGTCCTTTGCCTGACAGAAACTTGAGTTTCATGAGGTTCCAACTTATCAATTGACGGGCCACATTTTAAGCACTGAACATTACTGAGCTTTATGAGCACTCCATAAGGAATGGTGACTTTCAAACTCCTGAAACTTCTCTCTGAACTGGACAATGGGTAGAAATATAACAGTTTCCATCAAGAGTTACCAGTCCAATTCCAAGGTTGACTGAGCAAATAGGCCACTCCCTAGCTCTGGGAGCCTCTCTAGCTCCATCAGTACCTCATTGTGTATAAAGTTCTACTTGGAGACTACATAATACTTTTTTTGAACTTGGTAACCAGTTGAAATTGATTTTTTTTTTAAAAAATCTTTTCTCAGAATAGAGTTACAAACTGTAGGTCTCTCTCAATGGTGGGCACTGGCAGCAGCCACATCTCTTGGTCTACTCTGGGACAGGAGTGGCAAACAGACATCCAGCAGTGTGCTGGACCACTAAGTTCATGTTCAACCGGCTATATGTATTCAGTGCATTTCAACTTACAGCAGATTTACAGATGGGCCTTTGTAAAAAGCATCCTATGAAGACAGCTGAAATTGGGGCCACAAACCCCCAAAGTGATAAAAGATTAAAAAGTCTGAGGCTGGAATTTTTAAAACCGAACCACAAGGCTTCTTTAGTCCACAAGTTAAACTAAAATCTGTTTTTTTACAAACATTTGCTGAAGTCATCTCTGTCCCAGACAGACACTCTGTTGAGCATTTTCTCAAGACTGTCTTTTCCATAGATGAAAAAAAAAAAAAAAAGAATCTCAGAATACTCCAAAACTGTTCACCAGGAACCAGGAATCCAAGGCCTTGGCTCAGAAACCACATTCTTTCCTCACAAATAAAGCAAAAGAAAACCCATCATCTAGCAAGCAGAACAGCAAAAAAAAACAAAAACAAAAACAAAAAAACCCAGCCCTTTTTTGCCCCCTCACCAGTAAATGGACTGGCGGGGAAGGAGTGCTGCTACTCGCTAGAGCAGAGCTGCCGGGCTGCAGCCGCTCACACTGTGCCAGCACGCTTATCACTTCTTAATGCCTGTTGTGCTCCGCTTCAGCCCATCAAGCCCCAACTCCACAAAGCCCTCCTGTCAGTCTGTGGTGGGCACGGAATAAAGGAAGCTGCTGTGTGCCAGGGGGAAGAACGGAAAAAGCAAGCCAGGCCCTCTAACCTGGAAAAGAGGTTCCACCGTGGGCATCAGAAGGGTGACTACAGGCTCGCCTGGCCACAAGTCTGCAGTCTCAGCATCGGGAGCCTGAAGGCAGGAAGACTGTGAATTCATGACTACCTGGGGCTACATACACATACCAAAGGCCTGCCTTTAAGTTTTAAAATCGTCATAATTTATAAAGTGTACTAAAGGCAGCCCAGCCAAGGGGAGACAGTGAGGAGTCGGTTTCTACTGTGTTAGAAAAGATTCCCAGCAGCCATAGGGTCCTCTCAAAATGAACCCACTCAGCATCATGAAGTCCCCAGGGCTGTCTCCATGACAGTCAAGGTAGACATAGTCAAGGATGAACTGACCATAGTGTCTGTAAGACAGAAGTGGGGGAAGGGAGGGCCCAAAAAAGGCATCTGCAAGAAGGGAAGGGTAAGAGAAAGAACAAGAATAAACCAATGAAAAAACGAGAAGTCGGCTGACCAGAGAACTGCTGTACTGTAGAATCCTATCACTTCCTACAAAGCGTCCCATGCCCCAGTCACCCCCAAACTTAAGCAACTTTGGCTAAGTTCAAGTCAAATCAATGCACTCAGCTATCTGCTGAAGAAGAAGA
>JADRCD010238949.1:0-16868 GCA_019843815.1 Montemys delectorum
AGAGAGAGAGAGAGAGAGAGAGAGAGAGAGAGAGAGAGAGAGAGAGAGAATCTAGACATTGCTCCACTCCTCAATAAAAAGAAGAACAAAGGCAAGATCCCTGTGAACTCAAGAGAAATGCAAGCTGGTAGCTAATGAAGAAATGGAAACTAAAGTAGTGTCAGAACAATGAGGCTCATTTCCTCAAAGCTAGATGATGGCCCCTATTGAGGGGATCAGAAACCCATCTTTATCTTAGGATTCCCAGAGCCCTCATGTGACCATTCTGTCTCTCAGCTCTTTGAACTTGGCCTGTGTTTCTAGGAGACTCAGTCAGGGACTCTATGTCCGGTCACTCGGGTAATTCACTACACAACTTGGGGGAGGGGCACTTCTACCAGACAATCTGACTGGAGCCTTCCCAGCGATGTGGGGCGCTTCTATAAAGACATGATTACTAATTGATTCTGTGACACTGACAGCTACAAGGTCATGATTCTCTCTGAGTCAGTCCCTTCTCTGTCCCTGATACCTAGCTCAATAACCAGTACCTAACAGTACCTCAATAAAATCCTCAGAGTTCAGAAGCAAGGGATTGGAGAAGATGGCCTACACCTCCCTCAGACATTGAACAAGCAAAAATAGTATAGAGGACAAAATGTCAGGAGACCATGCCTACTTCCTGAGTTATCCTTTCGAGAAGAGATATAACACAGCAGTTGACATCTCTGGCTCTGAGGTAGGAAGGCTCTGGGTTTGAATCACAGCTCCACAACTTACTAGGTCCTACTGAGCATGCTCCCAAACTGCCCTGAGGCTGAATCTTCTGTTCTGTGAGAAGTCAGTGAGATGAAGCCTCTATGGAGGGCCTGAAATGTGGTAACACTTGCTCTATGCATCTCAGCTGTAGCTAGAAAGTTATGATGTCAACTAATCAATTCAACAGTGATTGAATCCCTGAGAGTGGATTTCCCCCGACCCAGACTTATTATCCCAGGAGGGAGGCTATGCCCAAGACCTACAAAGTGCTCAATAACAGCTGTTGGATGGAAGGGAGGAAGAAGGGGAAGAAGAAAGAGGAAGAGGAGAGTGGGGAGAAGGTAAGGAAGCACAAGGATGATGAAAGAGAGACTGGAAAATAGGGGCGGAGTTACTGACGGGGTCAGAGGGGCACAGCTCCCATGCTGCCATCCCTGACTCTGTAATTTTGAGCTAGTCCATCCCTCTGCCTCACTCTGGGATATTTTAAGATGGGAGGTCCCTTCCCCAGGATCTGGTGGTGCCTGTCCAGTGGAGAGCAGAGGGGCAGGTGCTTGTTCCTGTTTGCAATACTTCCACAGACCTGAAGATGGTGCTTCTGAGTCAGGAAGAAGCCAGCTTCGGCAACCTCAGCAGACAAAATCTAGGGAAATCTATTGCTTGTTGCCTGAGGCAGTGAACGACTCTTGTTTCCTTCCTTGCCTACCACCCCCCCCCCACACACCCCACCACCCCCGCTTCTCCCAGTGCCCTCAAAGCACCGTGGATATGGGGAAGCAGGCAGCTGGTTCTGTCACCCAGGTCCTGTTTCCAGCTGGTGGCCTTGCTGGTGGGTTTGCACATGTGCAAACTTCAGGTTCTAGTACTGGACTTAGTGCAAACTTCACATCGGCTGCAGAGCTCCGTGCCAGGCACCTGGTGGAGACTGGAGAAGGATGACCTCCGTTTCTTCCAGGCCTTCCCCAGGATGTGGTCAGCACAAGAGGAGAATGGATGGAACACCATGATGAAAGATGGCGTCACTCTGTGACAGGATGCTTCTGCTCGTATATGCCCGGTGCTGCAGGGAACGGATAAAGTCCTGAGTGAATGTTTGTTGGTGATAGGAAAATGTCCACAAAAATGGTCATGTCGATGCCACCAATGCCTCAGACTCATAGGAGTGAGAAAGCCTTCCCCTGGTCCGTGCATGGATACTGGCACAAAACGTCCAGGGCAGCTTCCTCCTCCCACGTGTTCACAGCCCGAGATTGCTCCCCATAAAGACACCCGCCAAGACCAGTTAAGCCTGCCCTACTCCTTCAGCTGTGTACTACACACTTGTTCAGCTGTAGACAGCCAACCCACCTCCTCAGATCGGGTGTATGAAATGAACTGCTGAGTTCCTGGGGCTGCGGCTGGTGCTTTTCTACCAGGGCGCATTATGACCCGCCTAATCCCAGCTTTCCTGTGTCTGTGTCTGTGTGCCTGCTTTTCTTTATTCCTAATTGCCCCAGTCAGGTCAGTCCCTAAGCTATGCAACTGTGTCCCTACAAGGACCCATGTGTGCTTTATTTGCCCCTCATTTCCCAAAGTCAGATGGCAACTGTCGCCTTACTGAATGAATAACGCAGTAATCACCCTGCCCTCTGCTAGGCCTTTGTGGGCTTTAACCTTACACACGCATATATAGCTGCTATCTTTCCATATCCAGCTCCTATGGCATGACAGTGCTCAATAAATGCATGGTTTGTTAGAGTGCTTTTCATGTACTGAGCACCTCTGGGCACATGGCTGCCTGCTCAGTGTTAACAGATGCAAGGCCCTGGAGGCTTGGCTGAAGTTCAGGCCAGAGATCCTGCTGCTAAGTAGGATGCACAGAGCCGTCCAGGGTAAAGAAGATTCAAACTCTAGAAAAATAAGGCAAAAGATCATTGTACACTACTATTCGCCATATTCACAGCCCAAGTGTTCTCTGGTTTTAGCCAATTGATCTCTCCAGGGAGCTGAGCACCATGATCAGCAAATGGAGAAAATGAGTCAGCGGAGGAGACGTACCCAGGGTGGCAGAGCCAGACAGAAGGACAAGGAACATGAATCCTCTACTCCAATGGCTCAGTCTCATAAGAGTAGGTCCTAGACAAGAAGCAGCTTTCAATAGTGTGAAAATGAGAGCCATGGGGGGGGGGGGGGGGGAATCATAAAGAGCTGGCGTCTGTCATGTGACTCACCAGCTCCAGGCCTGCATGAAGCTGGGGTTGTGTTTGTCCCAACACAAAGCTTTTAAGGAATGAATTGCCACGATCCTTGCCTTGTGCTTGAAGAAATGCAAGATCTCTCGGGGAATGGCTAGGTTGCAGGTCACAAGTTACTCCACAGAGCCATGGTAGCGCAAGGAATGAGCCCCCGAGCCTTCCCTGGGGAGCAGAAACTGCACAGAGCATGACACATGACTTTTTTCAAGGATGCTAACAAAGAGTTCAAACAGAGAAGGCATGTGATGCAGAGGTCGGGGGCAGAAGACAGGATATCCGTGGAGAAGCTTGGGAGGCTGACCTGCTCTATCGGGACACTGAGACCATGTGGGAAAGTGCTCTAAAATGTTCCTGGGGAAGGAGAGGTCACACCAAATTTCTAATCTGGGGGGGAGGGACTCTGAGGAAAAGGAAATGTCCCCTCCCCCGCTCTTCCATGTACCCCCAATCCCATGGAATCTGGGCCACCACAGCAAGACCCTCGGGGTTCTTACTAACAAGCCTGTCGAAGATCCTGCCCCGCTTCCACAGACCGTGGAGATAATTCATAGCGACAGAGCGTGTTTGTGTGGGATGACTGCCAACCTCTGGTTTCAGCCTCAGTGCTTCCTCTCGCTCCACTGACCAACCAAGGCCTGGGAGGAGTCAGCCCTCAGTGACAGAAGCCATAGAACGCCCAGTTCCCCCCCCCCCTGCCAGTACCACCTGTCCCCAGCAGGGTCAAAGAAGCCTCCCTCTTAGGCTCTGTATGGTCATTGCCCTGGCAACCCTAACCCAGTGAAGTTCGAAGGGGGCTTTCAGGCTCCTGGTACATTTCTCAGAAATACACCGGAGAGGTTTGGCGTGACCTTGATCAAGGAGAAGGCTAACCAGAACATAGATGCAAAGAGGCACAAAATATTCTGCTTGCCTCCTGTCTCAGCCTGCGGAGGCTCAGCCCAGGACTTCCTCTCTTCCTCACCCAGAGCCGTTAGGGTACCTCAGTTCTGGTGTTCTCACAAAGGGGTCCCAAAGAAGACCCACTAAACAGCGTACTATCTCTGCCTCTACCACAAAGGCCAAACTCATCCATCAAATGCAGGAAATGGTCAACCTCATCACAGATACGGCAAAGAGGAGCCACCCTCTCTGATTTGAAGCTTTTCGTGAGTCTTGTGACACCACAGGGGACAACAGTGCAGCATTCAGCTCTGCAGGTTGTAAGTTTGTGTTTAAGTGGAGTTTGGGAGAGTTTTTAAACTCAAGTGTGTCCACGGTGCCTAAGGAAAAGCTCAGGGCATTTGCTCAAATGCAGCAGACGGGTGGCTAAACTGAGTGAGGATTGCTCCCTGACTAGTAAGAACTAAGAAAGCTACTAAAGACTCCCTGTACCAGGAGGTTCACTCAGCTCTCAAAAGTGTGAGTTAACTAGCTAACCATGCTTGTTATACACTCAGTGGCAGCTTAGAGAGAAGATACATCAATATACATATCCACAGATCTATGAGCAATCAAGGACACACATTCAAGAATACAAGTGCAATCAGTTGTTCCTCATGGTACTTATGTTCCATAGAACTGCCATGAATATTTTAATTATTAAAATAACTAATTTCCAAGGGGAAGCAGAGGGCGAGGCCTTCCATAGCCTCTGCTATGGAACCATCCAAATGCATCCTTATTTTATGCATTTTTATGAACAGCATCTTATTTAATAGGCTGGATGAGTTCACACTGATTTCACAAGCAACAACAGCACCGTCTCAGGCTGTAGGAAGCTCATCTAACAGGCACATTCACTGTAAAAGTGAGTTGCAGCTTCTTCATGTTTAGGAACATCAGACAGCAGTTATGGGGGCACCTCACCCCTAAAAGAAAGCACAAAAGTGCCCAAAGCTTGGGATTAAATGTCTCAAAGAAAGAATTTCGTGTTTTTACAGTATGAACTAAAATGAGAAGCCTTGGTCTCCGTCCCCAGGGGCATAGATGTTGTGCTAGTCCAAATTTCACCCCTCTGCTGAAGTCCATGAATGGCTGAGGGAGTTCTTTAAGAACTTACCTGGGGACCACATACAAACATTAGCATATAAGAGACGTTGAAAAAATAGACTCTGCAAAATAAAAAAAAATGTGTGTATGAGCATTTATTTGTACATATGTAATAATCTCTATGATTGTATAGGTGTAAGCTATATTAAATGCATGACTGTGGTCCCAGGATGCAGGCCATCAGGAATCACCCTCCCCAGTGTTAGGAAGTCAGGGACCCACTGAGTTGGCCTTGGTGGCTCTAGAGAGCAGGGCTAGACTTGTCCCTCAGCATCACTGAAGCCAGAGCTCATGCAAGGAGTATCTTGTGAAGCTCTCCCTGAGGGCCATGTCTGAAGCAACCCACCATGGCCCGCTACCCAGAAGTCTCCTTCCAGCAGCCTGCAAATCAGAGACAGATGAGACTCGAAGGCTCCCCCAGTGCCTGCTCCTTGAAGCCTACGCAGGCTGCCTCAGCTTCTGACTATTTCCACACTCTCACTGCCAGGCACAGAAGATGGACGCTACATCTGATGTATCTACCTGTGTTCTGAGCATCCAGCAAAGGACTCAGTGTCCAGGAGCCCTTTAAACACAGAATCGCTGAATGGTAGAGATCGCCCCAGTCCAGGCCCCTCAAAGGGAGGGCCCTGAACAAATTAGACCGGTCAGAAATGCACGTTCCCTACACCTGTGAATCTGAACTTCAGAGGCAGGCGTCAATACTCTGCCCTATAACAAGTTTTCCAGTGTATTCTAATAATGCCTTCTATGTTTTCAAACATCTGCGTCAATTATGCCTCACCACACTTTTACAGATAGGAAATTCAGGTGTGCAATAGAACATGTGTCCCCAAGGTCACCCAGATAGCTAAGGCTAGTTGTGGAACTGAAAGCCCAGCCCCCACCTAATACTATGCTTCTTAACATTCCATGACAATGAGGACACTCACAGGTGCAGAATGGAACTCAGCCCTTGGTGTAGGTCAAGAAGAGTGAGCCCTCCCATTTCTTCTTCTCTCCCTCCCTTCTCTCCTCTGGCACCTTCTCCGGTCTCTCTCTGTATCTTCTTTCTTCCTCTTCTTTTCCCCACCCCACCTTGAGGAAATAGCGTAAGCTTTCTGTGAGCCCATTTCCTTTGCATATGAAGTGAGAATATACACACACACACACACACACCACATACACACAGAAACACACACAGCCAGAGACACATATGCTGACACATACACACACAGACACATACATACAAACACACACAGAGACACACATACACACATAACACAGACACCACACATTACATATAGACACACACAGAAACACACATGTAAACACATACATACATAAACATATAAACACACACAGACACAGACTGAGACATATACACACACTCATACACACACACATACAGACACACAGAAACACATACACACACACACACACACACACACACTCATACAAACATACAGAAACACACACACACACACCATCTAGAAACTCAGTTCAAGTCAGAGAACCTATAGCTTCCAAACAGATGGGTGTGGTGTCTTAAACAGGCCGATTTAGAGGAAAAGAGTCAAGAATGAAACACACCCCCACCCAGAGTGACACAGTCACCTTCCAGCTTTCCTCTCATTAACCTGCCCCTCCTAACCCCCTCCTCCACCCCTTCTCTGGTGACTGCAGCACTGGCAGGAGCAGTTTCTCTCTCTGCAGTGGACAGAGTTACACTCACAGGCACCTAGGTGAACATTCTGGGAGGCAGTCAGGGTTTCTCAGAATGAGTCATTTTTTCAAAAATAACAAAACCCTCTCGACATCACTTGATTTCAGCCTTCTCTTGTAACCTCTTTTGCAACTGCATTCCAAGCAAGCCTGACTTCTTTCTCAGGCCCAGGGCAAGGCCCACTCCCTGCTCAAAGGCTTTGTTGGCAGACAAAGAGCTGGAGCCCAGGCCCAGAGCCCTAGCTCTGCAACGGGTCCAGGGGCTGCAGAGGAGGCAGAGCAGTGTGGAAGACAGAAGGACAGTGGGTGAGAGGGACAAGAGATGGGGAGACCAGCTTGGCCTGGACCCACAGTGACTCACTGGACTTTGACAGACCTCGCTGTCTCTGTGTCTGCCCCACCCTTATTAGGATTGGCCAACCATCCTGAGAGCGATACCTACATTTGCTCAACAACGACAGTTTCACCCAGCACAGTGCCCTTCACCGCCTGTGAAGTGAGGGTATCTCAAGCTCCCAGACACTTGGGGATGCTGAAGGCTTTGCCCAGCCAGCCCCTGATGCTGACAGGACCACTGTCTCCACACACTATATTGATGATATCTCATCTACTCTGTATCTATTGGTGCCAGTAGATAGGTTACTTCACTCGCTTTCCTAGATGGGAAAACCAAGGCTCAGAGAGGCTAAGCAATTTATCCAAGGCCACATAGTGAGTGACAGGGCTGTAATTGAAATCCACTTGGGTCTAGCCACAAGGCTTATGTCTCAAGATACCTTGCACATTACTCTGCCAGATTTAGGCATTTAATAAATGTTTTGCCCACATGTATCCTATGAGGCCCATAAGGCATGGAGAATAGTTTGTTTCCCCTGCACCCTCAGCATATAGCTTACTAATTATTTTAGGGAAAAAAAATCACAGACTTGACCTCTAGCCTTCAGACTGCAGACCTACCAGCCCTCCCCCAACACACACACACACACACACACACACACACACACACACACACATACACACACACTGTCATGTCTGTTTACAAACCCTTGAAAACTGATGTGCCCAACTAGCCCGTCTCACTTCTCTACCCAATCCTAGCAAAGAAAGACTTCTCACTCTTGGGTCTCAGCATCCCATTTCTGCAAATAGAGAGTTACATAGGGGAAGCTGGGCAGCTTAGGCTGTCAGCACTGATGATTGTACAAGCAAGTTGGGTTCTCTAAAGAAAACAGAGCTTGGCATGGTTTGGGGGTTGAATGGTGTATGCTGACTGAATGGATGGGGCAAAACCCATTAATAGAATTCACATCATTTACCAAGTTCACTTTTGCTCCAAGACCCTTGCACTAAAGCAATGTAAGCTACATGAATCTTAATTCTGGTTGGATAAACCAGATGTAAAATGTGTGTGTGTGTGTGTGTGTGTGTGTGTATGTGTGTGTGTTCCTCTGTTCCAGTTTCTTTGCCTGCTGCTGTGAATTTAAAAAAAAAAAAAAAAACTACAAAACAGTACAGCCATAGTCAGTACACAGAGATAAATGCATGCTGGGGCTTATTATTTACAGAATCTCAGCTGTATACATATATGCATACACGTGTGTATGCATATACTTCTATACAACGTCCTCAACTGTAGTTCCAATAAGTGTTCCCCACCTGAGTTAACTTAACACAATCCCTTACAAGCATGCCAAGATTCCACCTCTTAGATGATTCTAGACTCTGTCAAGTTGACAATTAGCACTAACCATCACCTCACACCGATGGCCCCCCCACTCTGGTGAACTCAGGTGTCCATCACTTTCCTGTTGAATCTGCCTTCTTCTTGATGTTGCCTGGGCAACACATGTGTCTACCTCTTCCTCCGTTACCCTCTGCTCCTGGAGGCTCTCAGTATCTCAGCACTGATCAAGTCAGTGCCTAGCAGTCACGAATTCACAGACCCTGCCCTATGAAGAGCCCCCTGCCCTTCTTGGGGTGCGTGCATTAGCATACACCCTCCTCCTAGCAGCCTGAGAACCTTCTATAATTTTACTGGATCAGCAGTGTTCCTGTCTCTGTGCCCATTTTCAGTGTGAAAGAGCTGAGACAGGCACTGATAAACTTCTCAGTCCTCTGTAGCCAAAAGCAGAAGAGCCCATAGTCCAACTGTAACACCCAGACCAGCGTTTCTCAACCTGTGGGCAGTGACCCCTTTGGAGGCTAAATGACAGGGGTCCCATATTAAATATTTACATTATGACTCATAACAGTAGCAAAACTACAGTTATGAAGTAACAACAAAAATAATTTTATAGTTGGGAGTCACCACAACATGAAGAACTATATCAAAGGGTTGCAGCACTAGGAAGGTTAAGAGCCACTCTTGTGATTTGAATGTGAAGTGTCCCCTATTGGCTCATTTGTTTGAACACTTGATCCCCAGAGGGTGGCGCTGTTTTACTAAGCTGCAGAGCCTTACAGGCGGTGCCCCGCTGGGGAAGTGGGTCCCTGGCGGTGGGCCTTGAGGTATGATAATCTGTCAGCTTTTGACTTTCTGACTGTATGTGCCCACTCATGAGCCCGCTACCATACCTTCCCTGCCTGCCATGATGGTCTGTATCCGTACAAACTGTAAGCCTTCCTTCCTTAAGTTCCACCTTTTGAGATGTTTGGTCCCAGCAAGGAGAAAAGCAACTGACGCAGATACCTCCAAACAGAGCTCCTGAAAAACCAAAGGGATATTGTGGTTCCTTCCTGCAGTGGAGGCTTATGGGAATGGCAATGGTAAGAGGACACCTTCCTCTTGAGACAGGAAAAGAGCAGGAACTCCATGCCTATTTGGTCGGTCTCTCACCCTGTCCTTGGGAGGAGGCAAGGCTGCTTAATCTCCCAGCTGGAGCAACTTGAAGTGATAGACCTTGGAGAGGCAGACATAGCGAACAGCTGTGCTTACACGTGCGCACACACGCAACCAAACACAGCCATACACACACACACAAACAGAATGATGCGGTAAGTATAGCTTGATGGTAGAGCATCAGCCTAGCGGGTACAAGACCCTGGCATCCCTTCCCAAGCCCACAAATACATAAAGAGTTTCCAGATTTCCTTTATCCTACATGTGGCTGTGGTCACAATCCTTGCTTCTCTGCCTTGGTTTTCCTATAACAAAATAGGACAGGTTGTACCCATCCCCTGTGATAATGTATTGATGCATACGCATATGCATGTGTATGTGTGCACATACACACTAATGAGTTATTAAATGTGAGGGGTGACATGGGAGAAGTTGCAGAGAGGGACTTGGGAAAGGCTGGAGGGAGAAAAAGATCAGGGGAAAGTGATGTGATTATATTTATTTAAAACAAATAAGCAAATAATAGACTACTAATAAAATGGCATTGACCATACAAAGCACGTCCATGTTCAGTGCTTGGTCCTAGCTTCAGGTAGGAATCATGAGCAAGGAGTACACAGTGGATACCCACTCTACATCTGCCCTCCTTCCTGGATCCTCCCATAGGGTAGTAAAGTGTAAAAAGAGAGCTAAGTTCGAATCCCTCCAGTTTGTCCTAAAAATAGTCAGCGCTTCTCTGCTCATTCTGAAAGCTCAGCAAGTTGCTTCTGAGGGAACTAGGAGATTGTGAAAGGCGATCTTTCTAAACTGGGGTCAAATGTTCTTTACCCTAAAGGAACTCACAAGGGTGTAGATGAAGATGCAAGGCTGGTCCAGAGAGAGGCCTTCCCACCAAGGCCAGTCTCAGTCTGGATCCCATAAGAGCAGGAGACCCTGGGATAGCATGCTGGCCACAAAGGATGACTGTGTCTCTCGTGTTGGCTCGTTCAACTCAAATTGTCTGAGAGCACTGACTAAAAACTATAGCTCTAAAACTGGCAGGGGCAAAGGATGCAGAAAGGAAAGAGTTCTCTTAGCCAGGTTGTAAGACAAAGTCTACATGCTCTTCCGAATAAACACATGAGTAATGATGATGCTGATGGTGATGGTAATGATAGTGGTGGTGGCGATGGTAGGGATGATAACATTTACTGAACATTTATCAGTTGCCACCACATTTTCAAATCTGTACCACCATTTTTCACTCTTACCCTTGCCTTAAGTTAATAAGATAAACATTTGTCCCCACCCTGAGATGGGGGGAAAAAAAGTTATCAGAAGTGAAGTTACTCAGATGGAGGCTTCAGAAACTCTCCCTAGAGAGATTTCCACAAGTGCTGAGTGTTAGGGGAGTGTCATGAGGGTAAAGGGTCTCCAGTTGTAACAGCTGCAGAAGACTGTAACCTGCTGTCACTTGGCTACTCACCCTTAAATGGACTTTCTCTATTTCTTCTCACTCACAAAGATCCCTGTCCTTAGAAGGTCTTTCCAACCAGATTCTCCCTCAAAGTCTAACACATTTGGCCATTCTCTCAAGGACAGACAGAACCCACCCCACCCCACCCCCGTTAGCCCTGCTTCTGCTCCTGTAATCCTTTTTTACACATTTGTTCATCTCTATAGACTCTTAAGTTCTACAAGCCAACAGCTCCTACTGCCTGCATCTTTGGCCTATTCTGATTGACTATATTTTTTGCTTTTTTTGTGATTGACTGTCTTGGGTTTATTCTGATTGGCTGCGTCTTTGATATATCCATTGCTAATCAAGGGAGCTTTCCTCCATAGCAGAGCAAATGCCTCAATCATCTCTGTATCTCCAACACCAGGAGAGTGAGAAAACTGCTCCTCTATTCTCTCCTAAACTTAAAGAGCCCTGATCCCACAGGGTCTACCTTGCAGCAAGCTCCAGAGTGCTTGGCAACCAAGCAGAAAAGAATTCATCATGGAAATGACCGAATGAAACATAGCAAGAAAAAGAAAATGAAAAACATGCCTGGCAGCATTGGAGCCTGAGAGAAGTCTGTGGGAACTGTGAGCAACTACAGCCAACCCGGGAGCGACAACCTGAGCTCTCTAAGATCTGAAGATCTTAGAAATCTGAAGATCCAAGACTGCACTGACTCTGAATACAAGCCACCCATCCTCCCCAGGACACTGCTGGATGCCCCCACTGCCACCCAGTAGGAACAAAAGCAGGAGGCATGGTATTGTTATTTTGTGAGGCTTTGGGAAAACCCAACATCTCCTGACATGCAACTTCTGACACCACCAAGCTGTCTTTTCAGAGCACCCTTAATCTCATTATTCCTGAGGCTGTAGATAAGGGGGTTCAACATGGGGATTATCACCATGTAGAACACAGACACTACCTTGTTCTGGTCCATGGAGTAGCTGGACTTAGGCATCACATAAATAAATGTGACTGTCCCATATAACAGAGTGACTACAGTGAGGTGAGAAGTACAGGGAGAGAAAGCTCTCTCCTTCCTACCCTCTACAGCTTTTTCCTCTCACCCAGAGGAGAACATAGCCACATGGATCTCTCTTAAACAAACAGCCTATGGGCTTCAAAAGCACAGGTCAGGTCATAGTGACTTACTTTACCAGAAATCTCCACTTGAGAAATCATTCACTGGTAAATCACCAACTGGGTTCCACAATGTGTGTGTGTGTGTGTGTGTTTTCAGAAACTTGACTCACCTCCCCCCTTCCCCTGAACATAAATGGCTATATACCTGGAAAAAAGTGTGGGACTTGGATGGGAGCAGGGTGATATTTGAGGTAAAATTAGAGGAGGCATGGAAGACTAGGGCTAACCTGAAAGCATGGCTCCTACCTAACATGCCTCTACAAATGATTCTCACAAAGCATATACCTTGAGACTGTCCATCAAATGTAAAGAGTCCTCATGGTCAAAAGATGCCCTACCCTGCTCTTAAAGATCCCGATGGCCACTTAGTTATTCAAGGATCCAAGTAGAAGCAATGTGTTTGGCTTTGTTTTTCTTAATATGTTCATGTGGTGTGCCTGCATGTGTTCATATGTGTGTAGGCTGTGTGTGCGTGTGTGTGTGTGTGTGTGTGTGTGTGTGTGTGTGTGTGTGTGTGTAAGTACCAACGCTTGTGCACTTGTGTATGCATGTCTGTGTGGAGGCCTGAAGTTGATGTCCAGTGTCCTGATTGAGTGTTCTTTATTTTGTTTGTTGAGGCAGGTTCTGTTGCTGAGACCAGAGATGGCAAATTCCATTTATCCTAGCTCATCCTGGGATGCCCTATCTTACCTCCTGAGTGTTGGGATTACAAGTGGTCACTACACTTGTCCAGCTTTTACCTGAATGCTCAGGATCTGAACTCCTGTCCTTACATTTGTGTGGCAAACACCTTGACTACTGAGCCATTTCCCCAGTTCCTCATTGACCTTATATTTAAATCCCCTTTCATAAACTTATATCGCAACTAGGCTGGCAGGAACAAAGATATTCTTGTGTTCCTTACATTGGCTATCAAACTATTGAAACAATGGATCTTAAGAAGCTGGAATTCCCCCAGGAATCTCATGCTGGAGGAGGCGAAAAGCCTAAAGCCTGGGACAGCCAGGGAAGGAACCAGAAAGAGATTTCACACACTGACAACTTGTTAGAGGACCCTCCCTGCTGGAGAGACCGAAGCCCAGATGATGATGAACAGAACCACACCTTGACCAGGACTGCTTAGCATCTGGTCCTCTGCTTAAACCTTGTCTTCACTTCAGGACCCCAAAGGTAGACTCAGTAGGATCAGGAGACCTCTTTGTCACTCTTTCCAGTGTGGCCTCATTGAATATATTTCCCCTTTCTGCTCTTTCCTATTAACTTGACTGCTTCACCTTGCTTATTGAAGTTGGGTGGCTAAGCCTGGCTTCTTGGCACAGACTGCGTTTTTAAGTCGGTGACAACCGTAGGAGCATGTTAGAATGATTGTCTCAGAGGCTTCCTAACACTAGGAAACAGGCGCTTTCTTGAGGAAGACCAACAGTGAAGCACAAGCCTGGTGTCGGTAGCTGATGAGCAGGGCTGGAATCCCAGCAGCGCCATGTACTCTCCGTGAGACACCGCCACGTTAGTCTAGCCATCCTCCAGGCTTTCGTTTCCTCAAATAGGAAGTGGAGGCGATCAGAGGATCCACCTTGTCAGACAGGGTGTACGTGACAATTCACTGTTAAGATGCACAAAGTTCTTGGAATGGACCCAACCCAGAGTAAATGCCCGGTAACTCTCAGCGACAATTGGACTCACTTCAGCTCCTGCAGACAAGTAGGCATGAAATACGTTAGAATGCTCTCCTAGATCAGCCCCAGATTTCTGGAAAATACTAAAGAGTAATCTGACCACACAAGGGAAATTCAGTGAAAAGATACAGGCAGCCTTCGATGTCCACCAGGAGAACTTGAAACCAGTGACAGGCAGAGCTGGTCCAGACCTCTTCTTCCATCACTGCTTCTGAGCATGAAGCCCAGCCATGCCAGACTTCTGCTATGTGACCTGAGACCAGACAGGAGCCGCATTTACCCTTCCAGGGGTTGAGTGAGCATCAGTGAACAGTGCCTGCCATCCAACAAGAATAGATTAGCACTCCTTACTCTAGAGTTGTCATGCCAACCTTCAGTGCTTAGTTGCATTTGGGGCTGAGGACCGCCCTCCTTAGAATCCCATGTAGACTCAGAGTCCTAGACCTCATGTATGATATGAAACCAAGTCTTTTTCTTTTTTTTTTAGCTACCAAGGAAATAGAACCTGGAAAAGTAAAGTCAGTCACGTGACAAGTGAGAGGGGAAGAGCAAGGGCAGCCCTACTACAGGGTCTCAAAGGAAAGGCTCCCAGGAGGATGTATATCATTGGGGGAGATGTAGCAGTGTCAGGAAGCAGCCCATTGCGCACCCAAGATCAGAGTTTCCTGCAAATGCCACTCCAGTAAGCCATCCATTACAAGCATAAAAAGGGTAACTCGGACACTTGAGCTTGAGACAGACTTAATCTCTTACATGTCACAAAACAACCCCTGATGATGCTCCCTCACATTTGGATCTGCAGCCCCAATTGTTCCAAGCATTCTCTGGACAGCTCTTTCCCATTGAGAACACCTCTATGGCTTGCTGTCCCTGATGAACAGCTGTCAATCATAGCCTTCTTCTAGAAAAGAGTGCACACATCCCAGTGTGGTCTCTACACATCCTCTGTGTGCAGGCCATGTGTGAGATAACTTCTGTTGCTGGCTCCACAGTCAGCTGTGCTTTCTCTGTTACTTAGTAGAAGACACAGTCCCCAGGGCCCAAGATCACTAGTCATATTTGTTTCCTGTTATAAGAAATAAACACAGCTGGTCTGGGAAGGTGGTTCAGTGGGTAAGAGCACTTGCTAAGTTCGAATCCCTAACACCCATGAAAAGCCAAGTATGGCCGAGTCTTCCTGTATCCCCAGCAGGGGGTCAGACATAGACAGATCTCAGGACCTCTGTGGCTGACCAGCCAGCCTGGATAACACAATGAGCTCCAGAGGGGTGAGAGACCCTGTCTTAAAAAGTAAGATTGGCAGCAGTATAGATAGAGACATTAATGTTCTCTTGGACTCTGCAGTGTGCTCACAAGTATGTATACATACACAAGTGTGTATACACACGTGGAAAAGAGGGCATACATCATAGGAGAAAAGACAGTGAGGAACAGTCATGACTGTGCCAGCCGTGGTGGCTCCTGCTTGTAATCTCAGCATTTGGGAAACTGAGGCAGGAAGATCACAAGCTCAAGGCATGTTTGGAGAACATAGTGAGATCCTGTTTCAGAAGAGGGGAGAAGGGAGGGGAGGAGAGCAGAGCAGAGCAGAGCAGAGCAGAGCAGAGCAGGGAATGATCTGGATATGCTCCTCTTCCTCAGTTTTCCAAACCCATCAAAAGGCCCATCATGTCTTTCCCATGTTGTATCGCCATCTCATCTTCATTGTTGACATCCCCCACTCTGACCTCAGGAAGTGTCTCTGTGTTTGAAAATCATGTGATTAGAGGGTCTTCATCAAGGGGCTTTTTACTACATACATAATGTCTTCCCAGGGTCCAGGGAATCAAGGGTGGGTATGGCTGGCAGCCTTCATCATGAAACCACCTTTACCAAGGCCCACACTGCTGGTCTGGTCATCTGCTTCCGAGACCTGTATCCAGACACTACCCTATGCCCTTGCCCAATCCACTCTCCAGTGATTCCAAGTCAGCCCCATTCATCCATCACTCAATGGGGCAAATTAAATAGCTAATGAATCAGCTCATGCCTGATTCTCCCCAAGCCAGCCACACCCTGGAACAAGCTGCAGAGATTTACAGAAATGGCAGGCTTTAAAGATGTCTTGGATTTGAGCTCTGCCCTTCACCTTGGGCAAATTGCTCAACATTTCTCAATCTCCCTTTCCTCACCAGTGAGGGCACACAGGGATGATTTTTCCACTCATAGGGCTGTGAAGTGTCCTCATAGGGCTAAATGCAAAACACCTCAGATAGCCCAAGTACAGGAAATGTGAAACCTATCATGGCTGTTATTACAGGCGGGCTACTCATCCCCCAATGTGGCATATGGAGATCACAGCCCACGGAGATGTGCTTGCACCTCCTGAGGTGAGAGCAATATGACTATGGATCCAAATGGGTTTTGGAGATGTGTCAGCCAAAAGACTAGGAGCTGGCCTCCATCTGCCAAAGGGGCAGAGAACTATGATCCCACTAGACTAGGGGAAGGGGACCTTGGAGTTACATCATCTACTCAGAGATGCACATCTGACATGTCTCTAGGTAAAGCTCCAGATTTGGGGCTATTTTGAGAATGTTTACAGTCAGCTGGGTAAAATTTGGCCTCAGTTTCCTCATCCTGAAAGTGGGAATAACAGTTAACTAACTTTCCAAGAAGATGATAGTCCTGAGCAAGACAAACCCTTCTGGTGCTCCTGAAGGGAGATATTGTCTGCCTGGTTGTCCAGACAAAGGAGCTGAAGCTGAGACCCAAAAAACTGACTTCCCTAAGTCCAAAGGCGGGGAGGATGACAGTGGTGTTGTCAGGTACGAGAGCAGTGACAGTGGCCCCTTGAGTGAGACATGTGCCTGTGGCCTGGGCTGTGGTGAAGACAGAGTGGACGGCTCCTTTCTGTTGTCCTCCCCTTTCTGTTGTCCTCCCCTTTCTATCATCCTCCCCCTTTCTGTCATCCTCCCCCTTTCTGTTGTCCTCCCCCTTTCTGTCATCCTCCCCCTTTCTGTTGTCCTCCCCCTTTCTGT
>JADRCD010238950.1:0-21397 GCA_019843815.1 Montemys delectorum
CTGTTATAAAACAAATACAAAACTAAAAATGCTCCCAGTAGCTCTCTTTAATTCTTAACCTTTTAACAACAGAAATTCCACTTTTTCACACAGCCATACCACTTTAGATAATATGAGATAAAGCTGTAAATGTGGGGTCAGCAAGGTGACTCAGTGATTAAGAGCTTTGTCTGTTCTTCGAGAGGTCCTGAGTTCAATTCCCAGCAACCACATGGAGGTTCACAACCAGATCTGATGCCCTCTTCTGGCATGCAGGTATACAAGCAGATAGAGCACTAATGTACATAAAAATAAATCTTTTTTTAAAAGATGAGTATTTTAAAAATACTTCAAAAAGCAAAAAACCCAAGACATTCTGGAACAATGGAAATTTTGCTCAAAAGTTAGGAAAGAACTAAGCTGATCCTTCTTCCATCAGCCCAGTACCTGATACTACCAAGGGTAGATTAATAGCCCATAGGTATTGATGAATAGTGGCCCAAACAGAAGAGAGGAATAAAGGCATTAACAGCATTTATTAGCAGCTTTGTTCAGGATAGTAACTAGGAAGTCCAAAAGACACACTGACACATCGAATGAAGAAAGGGCTCCTGGCATGAGATCTTTCAAGTTTAACCTAAGATTAAATACTAGAAATTTCCACCAAAAAATTGTAGTGTGGTGGTGCATACTGGTAATCTCAGGACTAGAAGGCAGCAGAAAAATCAGGTGTTCAAGGCCATCCTTGGCTATTTAGGGAACTCCAGGCTACCCTGGGCTACATGAGCTAGCATTTTAGTAATGAGTTCTTAAGCAGCAGAAACATTTTCTCAAACATACCAAAGAATGTGGTTCCTGTGCTAATTCACTCAAGTACCAGAAATGACAAGGCCATGGTGTGCGTGTAGAAGACCAACCTTTTATCTCCTTCATATTGGCGCCTTTGAGAGCTTTGCCTGCTTCAAGGAGGTTTTTGAACTGAATAAAAGCAAAACCACGCATCTTTCCATCTGTGAACAAATGTACAAAAAGGTTAGAGGCAGCAGTGGGCAGCACGGAGCAGGAAGACTGTAGTAACTCAGGCTGACAAGATAGGCCACAGCCTGCCAATCAGCCAAGAGATCCCTGTCCCAAAGCAATAGTTAACATCCAAGCAATACCAGAGGGAACAAGCGCAAATCTAAGTCTGAGCTCCCTAGAACCTCCAAGGGAGTAATGCCAGCACCCAGGCTTCCCGACTTGTTAAGTACTATGCCAGGCAATTTGCAACGATCATAGTGTCTAGGGCCACAAAGAACATAGCAAACAATTTATTTCCAGTTCAATAATATGGAAAAAGTCACATTAACTTGTCTTCATCAAGCAAGTGGCCCACGCCTTAAATCCCAGCACTCAGGAGGAAGAGGCAGTGGGGTCTCTGTAAGTCTGTAGCCAGCCTGGTCTACAGCTCCAGGATAGTCAATGATACTGTCTTGAAAACAAACAAACACAACAACAAAAACAAATAAACCCCAACTATCTTCATTAATGGAGATGCATGAGTACCTGGCTTCCTGGGGATATTAACTTCAAGAACAGTTCCATAGTGAGTAAATACTGCTTTCAAGTCATCTTCTGAACACTAAAGCCAGAAGGGAAGAAGGAAAAGGAGAACTATCAGCACGGGGAAGCCACGAAATGACGGCTGCCGAGCTCATGCTTCCATCCCTTCCTGTTAAGCTTTCAGGGTTAGAGCAGCAAACAACTGCCAACAGACGACAGCTTACTTTGTATCTAAGAAGCCAAAAAGAAAAAAGAGCTAGACATGGTGTTCCATGCCTGTCATCTCATCACTCAGGAGACAGTCAAGCTAAAAGGCTAGCCTCAGCTACAAAGTGTGAGATGTACATGAACTACAAGAGACCCTGTCTCACTCAGAAGGGGAAGGAGAGAGAGGCTAAACAGACAGATCCTTTTCTCAGTAGTAGCTTCTTCCAAAGGAAAGCATCCTTCTTCACACTTCGTGAATTCAGTAACTTCTTTTATATATTTATTATTTATTTAATGGGGGGGGGCACAACACAAGCTCATGTGCCTGGAAATCAGAGGACAACATGCAATGTTCAGTATGTGGGACCCAGGGATCAAACTCAGGTCCTAAGCTTGGCAGCAAGAACCTTTAACCGCTGAGCCCTTAATGAACAGGTCCATTTCCCAAGTCAGCAGGCCGAGGTTTATTTCCCAGAAGAATGCTGCCCACTCCTGGTGGAATTCTACCAATGAGCACACCTTGGTTCCAGCATCCTTTAGAACACACATTTAGTTCCATCACTCACCTTAAAGCTGAGGTTCCGGATAATTAATCTGGCTTTCTTATCTGCCACTTTGGCTTTTTTGTGCTTTGGCTCCTTCTTTGGGGACTCTGAATTTTCTAAAAAGTGAGAGACATGGGATAAGTTTGCAACCCATTTCTAGGACAGACATAAATGAAGAAGGTACCAATACAGTGTTTGCCATGAGGTTAGGCGTGCAATATCCAGGAACCAGATTTTGCAGAGATGCAAGCAAATGACTATCAAAGCATACCAGAGGATTTTTGGCAACAAAAAGAAAACCAGGGAACTCAAGTTCTGGAAACTCTCTCCCGGCTCTCTGACCTGGAATTTTCAGTGTCTTCCTAACCTTTGCAGAATTACTAGAAATTCACCATTTTTCCTCGTTTCCTTGGACTTGTTCTTCAGTTTTTTCTTGGCAACAGTCACGTTGATCTTGCAACCTTCAAAGGTAGTGATCTCCTTGAGGGCCCTCTGAACGTCTTCCAGCATGGAGAAAGTCACGTAGCCAAAGCCTCGGCATGCCTTACTCCCTACAACAAGACACAAAGGAAGGGAACTGGAGTGAAAGGGCAGAGCTCCCAAGTCAAAAGCACTGAACCAAGTCATCAAAGACGAGCCGCCCTAGAGATGCGAGTCTCCATCAGAAGCTCCTTCCCCACTGAGAGGGCTATTAATCTTCTTGCTTCCAATCTGATGTCTCCCTTTTATTGCCTCTTCTTACCCCAGCCCTGATAATGACGCACTCATGATATACGCTAGGCCTTCACAAAAGTATTCAACATATAACAATGAAAGATCACCAGAATGGGTAGGAGAAATATATATGGTAGATCTGGAAACCCAGATAACACAGTCTTCTCTTAGGAGACATTAGTAGCAAGTACAGCCCTGAAAAAAGAAGCTCAAAAAATAAATAACAAATAGACCCTGGTTAGAAACCTCTAGGTATTGTTACCATCATACCATCAACACCTTGGCATCTCGGTACCAAATTAAATATTTCCAAAGAAGGTATAAATCCTTGGCCTCATTTTAGCTTCAGAACTCTCCAAGTTAGGTAAAACAAGTAGGACCACCCCTTTGTTCCAAGGAATAATTTGAGATAGAGGGAAATAAATGAATGTCAAAACAGTGCTAAGAACTAAGCTGAGGGGCTAGAGAGATGGCTCGGTGGTTAAGAGTACTAACTTCTCTTCCACAGGACTGGGGTTCCATTCCCAGTACCTAAATGGTAGCCCACAACTCCAGTCCCAAGGGACCCAATGACCTCTTCTGGCCTCCAAGGTTAGCAGGGCACCAGAGCACCAGACACACATATGGTGCACAGGCAAAACACCTATGTACATAAAATTAAGAAATTAAAATTTTTTTAAATTTTTTTATTTTATGTATACAAGTACACTGTAGCTGTCTTCAGACACACCAGAAGAGGGCATTGAATCCCATTACAGACAGTTGTGAGCCACCATGTGGTTTCTGGGAATTGAACTTGGGACCTCTGGAAGAATAGTCAGTGTTCCTAACTGCTGAGTCACCTCTCCAACCCAAGAAATTAATTTTTAAAAGAGGGGATTAATAGTAAAATTGTAATTTCTTGTGCGCACGCGCACACACACACTTCCCCCCCCCCACACCAGTAGAGATGTCTGCCCGTGGCCTGAAGAAGATACCTTATGCTCTGCTTCTCTTTCAAATACACTTAAACCTCCTCCAGAGGACATGTGATATAGTACAGGATAGTCATTTGTATAAAACTGGTTGCATGGCTGACACATGGCACCAGAAAACAAATGGTGATGAGAATATTAGGGGAGGTTCTGTCACTAAGGTCCTATTCTCCAACTGGTTCTTGACTTATCAATAAAGAAGGACAGGGGTGGGGAGTGGAGGGGTGGGAGGGCAATTGCTGGGTGAAGGTACAGGTGGGACTTCTGGGTCTCAAGAGGAAAAGGAGACACAAGGAAAGAGAGAAGGGCTTTTCTGCCATGCTTTGGAATGAGAAGAAAGCAGCAGTCATGATATAAGGTCTCAGGGCAGCTAGGACCTGGAGCCTCTGCTACGGGCAGAGGCCAAGGATGTTGGTGGAGGCTAGCTGATGCAAGCCACTAAGTTTATGGGGGGAGGGAGAAATGGAGATAGTAAATTGGTAAGGGCACAGATTTCCAGGCAGGAGGTATCTGCACCCAGCAATTGTGCCTAGAGGTAAATTCTAAAGGTAACAGAACAGTGTGTGTGTCTTTTATCCATGGATTCAAGGGTCTGGGCTAGTAACTCAACCCCTCCAGGAGCAAAGGTAGGTAAGAAAGAGAAGCCAGGTCAGTGCTGGCAGCGCAGGTCCCAGAGCTAAGCCGGGAGAGACAAAACGGAGCAGGGAGGGACCAGAGCGTGGCAGCTCCTGGGCAAGGCAGTAACGTGTTTTTAAAACTACAAACAACATACTAAGATTGGTTTCTTTTCTCTTAGAACTTCCTCTCACAAAAGCCTATCACTCATCTTTCAGAAAATAAGAAAAAAAACCAGAAAACAAAAAAACCAAAAAAACCCAGGACCCTCCCCCTTCTTGATGAGTACAATAAAAACACAGCTGCTCAACTGTGAAGTTTAGTGCTCAAATAAAGGCATATACAATAACTGTGTTTCCACGAAGAATTGCCACACACATTCAGAATCCTCACAGTCATAAGAAGTATCATGCCAATCCCATTACAAAACATGTCGCCTCATCTCCACCCCCACCTCTTTTCTACCACTGGAGTGCAACACTTGTTTCTAGTACATCTCACTTGCCTGGCTAGGAAGCTCATAATTTTTCTTAAAAGGGATATGAGAGATTGTAAAGATTTAGACCAAGAACACCAGGTTTAAGGTAAGGGAACACAAAACTTATAATCCACAGAGATGGGCGTGGCACTTAAGACTTTGGCAACTTCTCCAATTCAACACGGTAGGCTACCGTAAATGAGACTGGTCCTTGGCATCACTTGTAAAGCAGTATTAATGCCTCCATTACATGTCCAGCAGCAATGCCTTCCTTGGCTATGGTAGTGGGTTATGGGTGAAACAGAATCTTGAATGGACCTGAACTCTGCCTCTTGGAAACTTAGCAATGTCACCAGGAAAAAGGACATTAATGCCCCTTTTAATTAATGTTTTTTTCTTGTTTTGTTTTTGAGACAGCATCTTATATAGCCCAAGTTGGCCTCAGCTTCCTGATCCTCCTGCCTCCATCTACGAAGTGCTGGGATTATAGTCAGACACCACCATTCCTGGCACAGTATTAGTATTGTAACATGTATTTACTTATGTGTGTGCAAAGGTACAGGAACAGCATGGCAGGAGTTGATTCTTTCTGTCATCAGGTGGGGTGGGTTCTAGGATCTCTTTTCTCCCTGCTCTCGTGAGAGTTGGACATATTCTATTCTTCTGCCAAATCTTTCACTTTATCTGTCTTTCAATTAGACATTACTTTCAAACATGAGTGCTTTCTTCTACAAACCAACTTTACAGTTACTGTTTGGGATTAAAGGTGTGTGCTAAAACTGGGTCACACAACTAGAAATAGGATTTTCTAGTAAACACTACAATCTGGGGATTCAGAGTGATCGAATATCCTGCCACACCTTCATTGACTTCCTTGTCACCTTGGCCACCAAGCTCTCTTCTCACACAAGGACATACCTGCTTTAATATCCACAAGGTTGCTGCTTCCTGAATTCAGACTGTCTTATCACCCAGTTCCTAGTTCACTCTCCTCAAACAGGTCTTCCCTAGCCACCCTAGCCACACACACATATTCCCCCTTTTGACTTTTCTCCCTGGCATAAATTTATCACCATTATCAACATATAGTTTGGCTATTTATTGGCTGTCTTTCAAACCATAAATAGGTGAGAATAGAACCTCTGAGTCAGTGATTTAGTGTCACACATTTGTTGTATCCCAAGGACAGCCAGCAATGTTCTGAAACAGAGTTGGCATCCAAACTGAATCCTCTCACTTGCCATACCAACTTCAAACCATTAAATGTCTTTAAAGATTATATTCCTTTATTTTAAAAAAATGAGATTAAGGCTTTTTGTCCTATAAGATTGTTGAGAACATTAAATAAGTTAACCTATGGCAAACTAAACACCCTTCCGGCCTTGCAATAATCGGACTCTCAATAAGCCATACTAGTGATTTATTAAATGTTCCTTTGGGTTGTTTGAGACAGGGTCTCGCTATGTAAGCCAAGCTGTCCTGAACTTGCTATTATATAGACCAGGCTGTCCTCGAATTCCCAGCAATCATCCTGCCACAGCCTTCCCAAATGCTGAGATTACTACCATTACGCCAGGCTAATGGGTTTGCGTTTGAACTTCTGAACACGCGTAATAAAGAAGGAAACGCAATAGAAACGTTAAGTGAGCGTTAAACCTTTCATAAATCAACCTTATTGGCCAATCTACAGCTGAGTCAGTTTAGAAAAGAATCTTAGCTCCCGATCCCGTACTTTTGGAGAACAGAACTAGAGGATTCTGGAGACAGGAGCATAAGGGCTACCGGTAGCGAATTCGAGGCCAGTTTGGGCTACAGAGTGAGAGCCTTGTCTCAAAACAAACAGATCATAACTATATAGCTCCCTGAAATTCGACCTGCTCCAGCTCCCAGGAGCACACGCCCTCTCCACCATCCCACTCCTTACCTTTCTCTGTCACCACGAAGCACTGCTTCACCGGACCCACCTGACTGAACAGCTCTTCCAGCTGATCGCTGCGAGCCGAGGGCGGGAGACGGCCCACGAACAAAGTTAGACCGGCCATGAGACCGAGAAGCAAGCGTGTGAGGCCACGAGCGACCCACACCGGCGCGAGCGACTCCTGGGATAAGCTCTGGCAGGAAGCCGGCGCCAAGTTGCCGGGAAATTCAGGAAGTACTCGTTGCTCAAAAGAGTCCGGGAGGAAACGCAGACTGGAAGGAATAGTTCCGGAAAGAAAAAGAAAAATGACGTCCTGGGGGCGGAGCTTCTTGAGCGACGGTCTTTGTGCAGTCCCAGCACCGCCCCCGCAACTGGGGGAAACTTGACATGAACAATTTACCCTCTCTTAAAATCTTTCATTTAGGAACTCGACCCCAATTCACCAAAGCAGGCAGAAGTCATTTTCCCCCTAAGCCTGCCCTCATCTGACATAGAGTGGGTGTTCAATAAGTTTTTTCTGAAGAGTTGCCACAGATCAAGCAGAAAAAAAACCACATATGCAAAACGTCATAGACACAAGCATGTAACACATAATTTGAACAATTCACATGTCCTCAGATAACATGAGATAAAAATGTCACCAGGCCTCAGAGACAAATTGTATCTACTAAAATCCCTAAAGAACAAATACTACGTACGAAATAATATTTTTCAATTCTTATTTATTGAGCTCCTACTTATATATTAGGGATAAAATTCTTTGCCTCCCCCCCAAAAAAAGAGAGTCCCTGCCTTCATGTAAAATAGAGTCTGGACTGAGAGACGTTTATTTTTAAAATCTTACAAAATCTCTGCAAGATCACATCAGAGCACACCTAAGCCAAACATAACACCCAGCAATATGCACAGACCTAAAACACACTGCTGCCCAGAGACCGAAGATCTTCATTCATGTCTGTTTATCAGACAGAGTCGAGGCTAACCACAGTGTTGAACACTCAGTGGGCTCACTGTCTGTCTTACATAAAAAACTGCTGTGCTTGCAGAATGCCTAGCTGCAAAAAGTACCCGAGGCACTTTTAAAGTCTTTCCTTTCAAATTACAACAGCTTGATAGGTAGAAAACACCACAAAGGATGAAAGATACAGTGAAAATTCCCGAGAGCCATCCATATTCAATATAATGGATGTACGAATGGATGGGTGGATGGTAATAATGGCGGGAGGCTAAGCATGAAATTTATGAAGCCCTAGTAGGTTTCAAATAATTAATATGTGCTTTTGGAAAAAGAACCCCTACCTCAGTTATATTTTATATAGATAAATCAGAAGAAAAAGTACTGAAATACAAGATAGATTGCCAAGGTTACCATAAAGTCAATCCTATCTTACATTAAAAAAAAGTAAAATAGGCAAAAGAAGTAGAATCCTTTAAACAAAATTGGTTTGGAATTTCATATCCTCCTCCTTAAAAATAAAATTCTATTCTCAAATGCAAACTTGTACTGGGGGACCTAGTCATAGCTGCGGTAGATAAAAGGGAAAGAATTTAATATTCATTTGTAATCCTCCGCTCCCCTCAAAAACTGTTCTAAATACTCTAGGTCCAATTTTTCCTTCAAGGACAAAGACTAAACTGTTTCCATACGTCCACCAGGGGGCAGAAGATACCCATCGTCAGGGTTCTGTGTCTCAGAATACACAGTAGAACCGAGCCTCTCCATCTTCCTAATTCAGATGTGGATCCCCCATCTGGCTCCTGACTCATCCTCTCTATCCATGCATATCAGGAAGGGCATAGGGCTCTTCAGCCAAGAATATTTGCTCATCCATCTACTTAGGACTCATGCAGTGTTCTTTATTAAATAGCAGGAGTCATGGAACCCTGCAAGGTGGCTTCCAAGGGAAATAAACTGCAGACCCGTCCCTCATCCATCACTGTAGTAAAGCCTGGGATGTTCTTAGCCAGGCTTTCTCAGGCCCCATCCCTCTGGCTCCACTCCTCACTCTCCCCGTAAGCTGAGTCTTCTATAAGATCGGATGTTCTTATTCTCCCCACTTCTCACAACTGTAATAACGGCTTGGGCTCCAGTGACTCTTCTATTAGTGTTTCCCTTTGTTCTGCAAGTTCCAAACTATCAAGTATCCGTGGTTTGTTTCCTCCTCTGCCTTTTTAGTCTCATCGCCTGATATGTATTCGAGCCTTCAACAAATATTTTTGAGAGGAGATGAATTCATGAATGAAAGAAAAGTTTATCTCTCAGACTCTCCAAGTACTGATATTGAAACTGTGGGAGGTACACATTAGGATCTAACTCTATTCCTTCTGAGAAGCCTGCTTTGGGTAAGAGATAAGGCACAAGATAAAATATGGGGCTAACTGAAGTCTTGGCTTCTTTGTGTGTGAAAGAGCTAAGGATTTTTTTTTTAAAGATTTATTTCCATTTTTATTTGTAGGGGTGTGTGTGTATGAGAGAGGTGTCCATGAAGGACAAAAGAAATCATCAGATCACCTTGGTTTGAAGTTAATGGTGATTGTGAGTAGCCCGAAGTGGGTGCCGGAAACTTGGGTTCTCTGAAATTAACTGGGAGTAATCCTTATGAAGGAAAATCAACAAAGTGTCGGATCTGGTGAGTACTGAGAAATATTCTTCTGGCCTCCTTTCTCGTCAGCTGCACTCAGAGCTTTCAGACGAGAAAACCAAGTGTCTGTGAGAGATGAACAGAGACAGACTGAATGGGAAAGCCCCAGATTAGGACTGCTGTGCTCAGGGGAGAGGAGTACATGAAACCAGTCGGATGCAGTGGGGAGAATGCTCAAGGCCGAGCAGCTGGAGAGGATGAGCATGAGGAAGGGATGGCAGAGGAGAAGCAGCTGGGAGGGGAAACAGGGTGAGAAGGAGACAGTTTCCCAGAGCAGTAAGCATTCCTTGTGTGACACAATGCAGTGCCAATGCTGGGCCCACTGCAGCCACGATGACACCAGTGAGAAATGCCTGTAATTAGGAAACTGGCAGTTCTCTGGGTCTCAGCCCAGGATGAGGATGCAGCAAGAATTTCTGAGCCACACTGAGCCAGGTGATGGAGGAGGCACGGTCAGAACCACGCCAGGTCCATCCCTCAGCCTCACCTGCACCACTGCCTCACATTTCTCTTCTCCACCAGGACTCTTACCCTCCCTTAGATGTTCCTGGCTTCCCTCCTCCCTCTCTTGAGGTCCTGGATGCTGTCTTCAATCAAAACAGATAGATGTTCATTTGCAGGGAACAAGAGTCTCAGCCCCTTCTTACTTCCCTTTCTGCATCCCTCTTGGCTTCTTGGCTCCTTTCTCCAAACCCCATTAGCTGGTGATCCAAGTTTGGTGCGTGTGTGATTGTGTGTGTGTGGGTGTGATCACTAAGCTTCCTGTTCTCCCCCACCACCACTTTGAGCCTGATGTGTATGCCTCTCCAGGTCTCTCTGTGATATGCAGGACATCTACCAGCTTTTCTTTTTCTTTTTTTCTTTTTCTTTTTGGTTTGGTTTTTCAAGACAGGGTTTCTCTGTGTAGCCCTGGCTATCCTGGAACTCACTCTGTAGACCAGGCTGTCTTCGAACTCAGAAATCCGCCTGTCTCTGCCTCCCAAGTGCTGGGATTAAAGGTGTGTGCCACCACTGCCTGGCCAGCTTTTCATTTTTAAACCTGATTCAAGACCCTGCCACCTTAAACCATTACATTTTAGCCAGATGACAAATGCAGAGTATATATAACTGAAGGCTAAATGCTTCAGGAAAAGGACAGATACTCTGTAGGGCTGGTGGCTGGATGTGCTAATGGGTCCCTGCAGTGTGCTCTTTCTTTGAGAACTAAGCTGGGGCTGGGGCAAGAGGTGGACAGTGAAGGCAGATTTTCCCTACTGAGGATCAAGGATGAGACCTCTGTGAGAAACGAGGATGAAGTCCTTGTAAGACCAGCCTCAAAGATTCCCTGTTGATGAGAAAAGGCGCCTTCCTCTTTGCAAAGTCTTATGGGAACTTGGCAGACAGGTGGTTGGCTGGTCTAGCTGAAGCAATCAGGCCCTTTAAGTTGTGTGTCCATATTTCCTTGAAGATCTTTATCATTAACTAGCAACTAGGAAGCTATCTCCCAAGACCCAATGCAGGGCTCCTATGAACAAAGGCATTTTGCCAAGTGCTAAAGAGTCTCTGTCTCCCACCTCTCAGGACCCTGTCCCCTCTAGGAAAAGATATTTACTAAGCAGTCAGATGGGCAGCTTCCAGGGGCTTGTCTCAGGACTCATTCACCAGAAGAGTCCTCACTTTCGTGTGAAGGCCCCTGGGAGTCTGAGGCAGGCCATTTCTATTTCTGATAGAGCTGCTGAAGTTGTAGCCCCCTTTAAGCTTTTCCAAGAAGGTCAGAACATTCTCCTCTGAAAATATTTTATTGGTACATTGACTCTGAAAACGCTCATTTTCCACCCAGTGGCTGTAAGGTCTCTTGGGCCACAGATCCATCATTAGGGAACAGTTCTATGAGGAGATGGCAAAGGTGGGTACGGAGCCCAGACAGGCAGGGCACTAGGTCTTTTGAGGATAGCTGTCTCACTCAGCACCAGGGCAGAGGGCATGGTGGTCAGGAGTGGAGCACCTTGGAGCTTTATTGCTGGTGACGGCCAAGGAAAGTAGGACCCTGTCAGCATAAAATTGCAGCTGGGGGCATCAGCCCTCCACGGCTCCAGAGAAATTGGCACTGATTCCCAATCCATAGAGCCTGATTACTGACCCACCCACCCAGGGGCCCCTGGATGGGGAAGAATCAGAGAGAGGTATCTGAACCAGGCAGAATTGGGGAATTATTACAGTGAGGAGGTCTTGAGCGGATCAGATGCCAGAAAAGGGAGGCCAACGGCTTGGCTGTGAGATAGCCGCCTCTTCACAGGTCTATGGTGTCGCTGCTCATGCTCAGCTCATCAATCTGTCGGCAGGCATCCAGGAATTGCTCTTGCAGCAATGCCTCCTCAGCCTGCAGGTCAGAAGCATGTTCTGGAGAGTCGCGGGAGGGTGGGGATAGGGCCTGGTAGGATCCTGAGGCTGGGAGGCTGGGGCTGCTTCCCGAGGGCCGCGGGGGACTGAGGACGCAGACTAACGGACATCGCGGGGGCCTGTCGGGGCTGGAACACAGAAGCATGGACGAGCTGTCCCGTGAGAGTCCACACAGAGAGCCAGATGAGGCGCTGCTGCCCGGAGGCCAGGCCCCGGGAGAGGGGAGTTCAGGAGGTGCTGGGGATCCAGGGACCTTCTCGGACTTCTCACTGGGTCCTGCCCCTGTCTTGTTCCCCAATGAGATGGTGCGGTGGAGACCGAGCCCAGGCAAGGCTTCCCCAAAGGCAGGGCCCTGAAAGAGGCCAGGGGCCAGCAGCGCCTCGCTGCAGAGGGCTTCCTCGATGCTGCGCCGCAGGTTGATGGGTGAGGGCGGGCGGAAGTCCACCGTGCAATCGCTGCTAGGGGAGGAGGCTGGTGACTGCGTTGAGTTGGCCCTGGCACCTTCGAAGCCCCGGCAGCCGCCACCTTGGAGAAGGAGATCGGGACCTGGGCCTGCCAGGGCGCATAGCTGCAGTAGCTCCGCGTCGCCACGCGCGATCGCGCTACCCAGGGGCTCCTTGTCCCGGATCCCGGGGACCCAGCCTCCTGGCAGCAGCGGGGCAGCATGTCCCGGAGACAATCGGAAGAGCTTGGCCCAGCAGCGCCGCGGCACACGGGGGCTGCAGAGCGCGGGGTAGAGACCAAGCAGCGCTAACGGGAGCGCGACGCCCACCTCGCCCAGACGCAGACCTAGCTGGAAAGCCCACCAGGGCCAGGGCCCCTCCAAGCCTGCTTGGCCTCCGTAGCCCAGGGCGTGGAGCACCTCGTAGCCCTGCAGGGCTCCGCTCAGCAACCCAAAGGTCCCGGCCACTGGAGCTGTGCGCGCCGCTCGCCTCCACGACTCCCGCGGGGCGAAGGGGCTGCGCACTTGAGGGACAGGGGTAGCACCCTTAAAGCCAGAGCCTCCTAAGGGTGCCCCGGCTTTCCGCCGCCGGCCGCCCCAACAAGAGAGCGCCAGGAGGAGCCCCGACAGGAAGGCAGCGAGGAAGGCGTGCAGCCCGCGGGAGGCGAGCCGCAGTGGCCGCAGCGGGCGGTGCACCGCGCTCCCCAGGGCAGCCGCCGCCGCCAGCCCCAGCCCCAGCAGCAGTAGCGCCGCTAAGCCGGCGGGGCACCTCGGGGTGCGCGGCCGGGCCAGCAGCAGGCAAGCCAGCCCCAGACCTGCGGCTAGGCAGGGCAGCGGAAGGTCCTGCAGCAGCAGCCAGGCGAGGGTCGGCAGCCGATCGCGATGCCCATAGGCGTCGTAGAAGAGAGGGAAGGCCCGAGAGGTCCCCGCAGAGAGCAGCAGCAGATCCAACAACGCCAGGCAGGGGGCGCCCGGCGGACAACGCCAGGGCAAGAGGGCCAGAGCTAACAGAGCCAGCAGGGCCACCAGGCCGAAGAGCGCTCCTGCTCCATATACATGGGCCTCCCAGGCCAGACCCCAGCGAGCCCTAGCCTCTGCCCAGTCGGCCTCCAGAGTCAAGAAGAAGAGAGGCAGCGGGGAGGCAGGCGGCTGCCCCAAGTCATCGGGCAACTCTGGCTCACAAGAGCCTGGCTCACATCCAGGCTGTGCTGAAGGATTCCCGAAGCTCGTAGGAGAGAGTTCCTCTGGGCCAGAAGTGGAGACAGTGGGGTCTGTGGGCAGAAAACGTTTGACTGGAGCCGTTAGCAGTCTCCCTCTTCTCCCAGCCCTCAGCTAGAAGTCTGAATTTCTTCTATGAGCTGCTTTTTCTTCTCTCCCCTTCTCCTCCCAGAACCCCATCTTCTAAGCTGAAGCTTTCGGCGACTACTCTCCTCCCTGTTCATACCACGCACACCCTCAATCATTCCTTGATTTTGTCAGGTTGGGGGAGAGGTTTTCTTAAGAAGTTAGAGGACTTTACAACTGGAAGGAAGTGGTGGGTGCGCCCTCCAGTCCAAATCCCACACCAGAAAAGACGTTATGTGAGAATAAAGTTTTGTTCCTTTCGCATACATATGAAACTCTGTGCTTAAGTGGCTTGTGGCACGTAGGAGGCACTGAGTAGTTTTCACGGAATAAATGAAACCCTCTTTATACCAGAAGAAGGAACTAAGGTTCTGCAGGACTTATCCAAGGTCACAAATAGAGTGCCAGGACCCAGATCTGAGCACCAGTCTGCATCCCTTTCCCATACTAACCTGGCACAGGTACTAATATGCTTCTTTTCTCCGAACACACACACACATGCACACATGCACGCACACACGAACACCTCACTCCAAACCTCAGTCTAGGACTAGAAGAGACCTTCCTTCACCTTTCCTGTTTCAATACCCTCTTGTCCCTACTCACAAACATGCATGCACACCCAGAGCGGGAAAAGAGGTAAGAGTCCCCTGCCCTAGCATTCTAAGGAGAACACATTTTATTAAGAGTCCTTCCTACAGGCTACACCCCAGTGCTCAGCCAATGATTGGCAGTAGCTCCCCCATCCTGACTCACCCACAAAACCATTCGTCCAGTCCAGGGCTTTTCTTTTGTTGTTTATTTTGTTGGTCTTATGAGACAGGTTCTCACTTTGTAGTCCAGGCTGCCTGCCAACTCATCATGTAGCCCAAGTTGCCCTCTTAACTCATAGCAATCATTGTGTCTCAGCTTCCTGGGTGCTAGCACTGTTGGCCTGACCTATTATGCCAGGCTCAAACCAAATACCCTCTCCCCTGACCCCCATGCTCTACCACAGCACCACAACCACACCTAGCATAAGGCTCTTGATACAGGTGTCCCTTTTCCTCACTCCCATATTACAGAAAACAGTATTGGGATGGGTCTCAGAAAGTGGCCTTGAACTCCCTTCCCCCAAGGAACAATTAGGGGAAATCATAGTGGAGCAACATGCTGGGGTCTTCTAATTGAGGCTCTGGCCTCATCCTATGCCCCAACATCTCCCACATCTCTTGTGGAAAGGGAAGTCGGTCAAGACTGGAAGGGATTAAGACTCTTGGTTCTGCTCTTTTGGAGCAAGAGGAGCTCTAAAAAGGTTAGACTCAAGACCCTCCTATAGCCAAACAGAAAGGAGTATGATAGAAGTTGATCTCTTCCTGCACCTCGAAGTTTCAGCGGGACCATGGATGCAGGCAAAAAAAAAAAAAAAAAAGGAGAAAGACAAAGAAAGATAGAGATGGCCACATGGGGATGGGGAGGAGGATGGGAGACAGGTGTGTGCTAAGAAGAGTGAGGGCCTCTGATGGTTACACTCTTGCTCCAATTGCCTGCCTATCCAATTGCCTACCCAGCTATCCCCCAGCTGGATAACAGAGGAACACCCACCCCAGGCTGTTCTCCCTCATGCTGGAGACAGCAAAAATCTACAGAAGAAAATGTAATGAAGTCCCAGGCAGCTCAAGAGACAGAGGGAAGAACTGGATAATTACTAATGGTGTGGAGTTAGCAATCAGAAATTTAAACAGGCAGAGCTCCCTGACAGCTACAAGTGGCAGCGTGCCCTTTAGATCCCACTACATTACATTCCTCAAATCTGAACTGGGTAAAAATACCTATTACCCAGAACAGTCATGAAGAGAAATGAGGTACGTTCCTGGTGTGGAAAAAAATCATTCAATATATAATTCTGGCCAGTATTATAATTGGCTAATAATGTTCATCTAGGATCAATCATCTTGTGTGTGATCAGCTCTGACCTCAACTTAGTTCTTTTTTAATGATCTATTTTATTTGTAATTATGTGTGTTGGGTATTTACAGATGAGTGCATGTGTCCACAAAGGCCAGAAGAGGGTGTTGCACCCTCTGGAGCTGGAGTTATGGACAGTTGTGAGCTATTCCAGTATGAGTGCTGGGAATCAACCTGGCTCTTTTGTAAGAGCAGTGTGTCCTTTTAACCACTGAGTTTTGTCTCCAGCCCCATAGATTAGTGCTTGGTTTAACAACTTAAGTCTATGATCTGTGTGGACATCTTAAACTTGTTTAGAAAGACAGCAGTGATTCCACTGAGTGAATATCAGTCTCTCGTCTCAGTCTGTGCTATTCGAAAGACACTGACATAGTACTATGCTACCCTCTCTCCAGTGACCATCATTCAGTTGGAAATAGGTAGCCTGCTGGTCTGAGGAGGCACCAGCCTGGAGTCCGTGCATCAAGCTGATCCACTCCTCTTCTCATTTTCCTGCCTCCTTTGATGCCCTGGTCTAACCTACTGCTACTTAGTCCATGTCTGTCTCCACCTGTGTGATTCCTCGGCTTCCCCTCTGGGCTTCATACAGACAGGTGCTCTCAGAGACCACGTCCACTTCTTACTCATGAGCTATATGAAACCCCATTTCTCATCTCTGTCCCCAAGTACAATAGCCAATAGAGCAAACTTCAGCAATTATAAAATCCAGGAGAGAACATAGGCAAAAAAATAAGAGACACCTCAAGTATCAAGGACAGACTTCTCAGTTTGGAACAGTGTTCCTACAGACCAGAGTTTGTCCAGAGAGTGAACAAGTGTGGATGGAGGCAGGTAGGACGTGAGCAGCCTAGCTTCTGCCTCTGAAGGCGCCACTTGGCCTCATCTCTTCTCTCTCCATTTGTAGCTTCCTCAGAAAAATGTCTTGAGTTTTCCCTAAAAGACAGTGGTCCTGGGGCAGTGGTGGCACACACCTTTAATCCCAGCACCTGGGAGACAGAGGCAGGCGGATTTCTGAGTTCGAGGCCAGCCTGGTCTACAGAGTGATTTCCAGGACAGCCAGCGCTACACAGAGAAACCCTGCCTTGAAAAACCAAAAACCAAAAACCAAAAACCAAACCAAAACAAACAAACAAAAAAAAATTCTAAGACAATGGTCCTGTATTCACTATATCCACAGGAGATGGATCCTGAGCAGGCCACCCCTTCAGGGAGGTTCCACCCTGTCCTTGTGGCCCTTGACCTCAGGAGTGAGAGAAAAGGTGGGATGTCAACATGAGTAATTGTTGAGGCAGGGCTGGCTGAAGAGGGCGGTGGGAAACGATAAGCGAGGTCCAGGAGAAGCCAGGTCTGATTATCCACCAGCTGCCCAGATCAAAGGGCTGAGAATCAACTCTGGATGCTGGAAGCTGCAGCCCAGTTCATGGTTTGCCTGCATCCTTCTCCCTACCCCCAACTCCAGCATCGTGGAGTGCTGATATTCTGCAGCAGTAACACTGGAAATATTTAACAACTGGATATCCCAGGCATTAGCCATTCATAGTCCAGACTTGCCAGTATGGCCAGGGAGCAGAGGGACAACAATGAGGACTTAACGATGGGCCTGAAGTCCTTGGATATGGGAGAGCCCGTTATAAAATTTCAATGTGTAAATACAAGCTATGGTCCAGGAAAAGGGGACCCAGTGCAAAGGAGCCCTGTATCATATCCTAGGATGCTTAGTGTGGTAAGACACACCTGAAATACCAGCACTTGTGTGGTAGAAGCAGGAGGATCAGGAGTTCAAAGCCAGCATCAGCTGCAAAGCCAGTTTGAGGCAGGCCTGAGGGACATGAGACCTTATCTTAAAACAAAACAAAACAAAACCACAACAATCCCCCCCAAAAAACAAAACAAAGCAAAATAATATATTTGTTACAAGTTTGATCTCCTCTCTCTCTCTCCCCCTCCCTCTCCCTCTCCCTCTCCCCCTCCCCTCCCCCTCCTTCTCCCTCTCCCTTTTTCTCATGAGCAAGGGTTAACCCAGGCTTCTGGGTTTATGCAAGAGAAGCATCAAGAAGAGACTGGACTCCTGCAACCACCCATGAGGCGGGTGGGGAGAGGGGGCTTGTGAGGCTGGGCTGCCTCTGATACTGTCCAGACTCATTAAACCTGCCTGGCCAGCACTGTCACCCAGGCTGACAGAATGCCAGCCAGCATCTATCCCCTGAGGCACAGAGCTGCACCCCCTCCACACACCCACAGCAGATCCTGCTGCTGCTGCACACTAATCCACAGTGGCCATTTCTTGCACCCCACAGAGGGACACTATGATGAAGGCTGAAGAACGCCATAAAATACAGAAAGGGTTGTCAGGGTTGGGGTTGGAAGAAGCCAGAGCATCCATGGCTGAGCTTAGGACAGGGTGGCTTAGATGTTTCACAGACACAGGAAGTCTTTAGTAGAACAAAGCTAGGCTGGAAGTCCCTACCCATGGCTCCCTCATTTAGCAAAGCTTCTCTTTGAGCACCCCTGCCCTCTGCCCTGGGAACTCTGTTGTCCCATCAGCAGGTGGGGCCAAGGCCAGGGTATCTGCAAGGCTGAGTCTGAAAGTGTATTTGGGGTGCAGTGTGAGCAAGTGGCAAAGTTAAGGAGCTACTGTTTAATGAGTTTCTACTTGGTATCCAGCAAGGGTTTACACTACCTGGAGACATCAGAGTTTCACACACACACACACACACACACACACACACACACACACACACACACAGAGTGTTCTATTATCAGACCCTATATAAGTGAGAAAACTTAGGCTCAAAAAGGTTAAGTGTTTCCTTGGCACCATCGACCTGTCTAGATGCATGTTCTGAAAGGCTCTCTAGAGCAAAGGTGGCATCTGTCTGTTCATGGTTCTCTCTTTAATGTCTTCTCTGTGAAGGTCTGACAGCATGTCATGACAGATCAAACAGCAGAGAGGAAAACTCCAAGGCTGGGTGGAGTGGAGGTACAGAGGGAGAGACCAGGCACCCAGGATGGAGAGTGAGGGAAAGATGCTGCAGAGACCCTGAAGTAGCTCTTCACTAGTTGGCTCTGACTCACCTTTCTGTCCTACTCTGCCTACGACAGCAGACACCTCAGAGAACACTTCCCTAACTCTTTGTAGTATCTTCCCAGACAATACCTGTCAGATCATTAATGTCTAATTTCTCCATGGTGACGATGAAGGGAGAGGTGGTATGGTTCTGAGGGCAGTGACACAGAGAGGTCCCAGGACACTGCTGAGTGTCTGGCACACAGTGTGTCAAATACAAGTGACTTGCACGCTTACCAGGTTGCACTGGTGTTGTCTTGATTGGAACAGAGCTCGGGGAAGCCACTGAATCCAACAGGCTTGGGCTTGAGAATTTCCTTTCCAGGAGAGGTGGGGGAAGCGAACCAGTGATGCCAACGAGCCCTGTAAAAGAAGCATAAGGGACTCAAATACCATCCTACCAGCTGGTAGTGGCTTTTGAGACTTTGTAGAAAATTCCATCCTTCCTCAGAGCTTGTCTTAAGAGAATCATCGCCCCAGGAACAGTATCCACAGGTACTCCATGAACAAGCACCAAATCAGAATCAATATAGCAAAGAGACTGCTTCCCCCAAGGAACAGCAACCAGCGCGGAGGGGGGGGGGGGGGGGGGGGGGGGGGGGGAGCCATACAGACATTCCTCAGGCCAAGAAAGGTGATGGTGGTCAGACCACAGAGTACTAGCTCAGCTGATGCCATGCAGATGTTTGTGACAATAAAGCCAGCGCTCACCAGGGGACTCTGACACTTGAGAAGCGGAACTTGGATGTACTGCTGTGCCAGGGTAACTCTGCCTTGAGAAGTTCCGGAGTGGGGACACAGTAGTACCAAAGAACCCTGCAAAAGGAGTCTGGGCTGAAGTTGCCTCCTGTCGACTATGGACAGTATTATATCCATCAACTGATGCCCAGAAGAGATTCACCTCAGATGGAGTGAGTGGCTACTTACCAAAAGGCCCCAGGCGCCCAGCAATCTCTGCCAGGCTGGCCCGCAGGCTGGGCAGCAGGGGTAGCGACCGATGCCCGAGAGTGGGGGCTGCACCTGCTCTCAAAGCCACATCAAACTTCAGCTCAAGCTCACTCTGATGAGGCCTGGGAGCACTGGTGGGAGGTGCTATCGCTGTCAGAGCAGTGGTCCAGGTCACAGTGCCCATCCTAGGTTGAGTGGGCCGCTTGGTGGGCCCTGAGAGTGGGGATGTGGACTCAGGAGGCAGCGAGGAAGCCCAGGGGGTATAGCTGCCTTCGGCAGAGCCCCACTCTGGGATGTAGTTCCCAGGGGACCCCACCAGCAGTTCCCAAAGGGGATCGGTCCTCAGATCGCCTTCTTCCTCTTCCTCAGACTCCTGGCCTAGTCCAGGAGAGAGAGGATGGGTCTCGGTGACAGGACTTCCCCAGACAGCAGCAGGTCCCCGGAGATGGAATTTGAAGTTTAGTCCCAAGTTGAGAGATAGCATAGAGGCCTCACTCTGAGGTGGTGGGGTCAGAGTAGTAAGAGGGGGACCTGGTACAGAGGAAGCAGGCTGCGGACCCACAGGGACAGCAAGCAGGACCCAGCAGAACAGCCCGAGCTCCAGGCAGCCACGGCCTGCCATGGCCCCACCTGGCTCAGCAACGTGGGTGGGCAAGGAGCTCACTTCTTCAGCACCTCGTGAGCTCAGGGGTCCTAGAGGGAGGAGAAAGGCTGTGAGTCAAGGCCTCCACCACTCACTTCCCTTTCCCGGGATCAGATGCCCTAGGCAAAGGCTCTAATCAGAGAGAAGCAGGTACAGGAACACAGGCGAAATGTTCTGCCTGAAAGAGGTATGGCAACTCTTCTCCCTAGCCCCTTCCCACTACCTGCAGGCTTCAGTGCAAATCAATTCCCTGCACACCCCACCACCACCATGAGCATCCAGCCTTCCCACAAGGGGGACCTGATGTCTGACCAGAAGTCTGAGTACAAGCAGTAGCCTCATTCTTAGCCAGAACAGAGAGAATCGACTTAAACTCCCAGATGCAGACTCTCTCCCTCCTCCCCCACCCCTCTATCCAGCTTTCCCTGCCCCCCTCCATATCTACTGAGGTCCACTGTTTATCAAACGTCGTTCCAGTAATACAGTGACAAAGAATACAGACCCTCCTGTTGGCTCCTGATCTTCACCTCCAGACCCAGCAAGAAACCTACTGGAGCACAAGGCCCTCAGGAAGGGCAGGACACAAGCCTGAGTGATCTGACCTGGAAGGCTATGCTGGCTAATGCCAGCGAAGCAGGTTCCCTGGCCTAGCAGAGGCTCTCCGGAACCTTTCCCCTCTTTCTGGGGGCTTGGCCTGCTGCTACCCTCCCAGTGACCCCAAGAGTTTTTGAGGGAGGGACCGATTAACCCTTTCTGGCTCCGTGGGAAAGGAGGTCAGGCGGGCAAGCCTGGTAAGGGGCAGCTGCAGAAAGGCTACCCCCCTCCTCAGAACACATCTGGTGGGGGAAGGGAGAATGAACCAGGGACACACGTGCACCCAGTACCAGTACCCTTACATCACACACACAGCCGCACCTAGCACTCGTGACACTCTCACCCACGCACCCTTCACACACTCCTGCACATATACACACACTCCACCCTGATGCGCCCCTCTCCCTCCTACGTGGGTT